>JAPTYQ010000007.1:17831901-17844034 GCA_029814465.1 Ostorhinchus cyanosoma
ACACACACACACACACACACACACACACACACACACACACACACACACACACACACACACACACACACACACTTAATTCAACATCTACATTATCCTTCTTTACAGAATATCTGAAACTGGCTCTGATTAGTGAACATTTCCAGTTTCTCATGTTTTCCTTGAATTGTTTCTCAACAGTTATGATCCTATCTGTGCATAGAAGCTGCATTATGCTTTTCTTTCTTATGTTATACTGATATCCGTATTTGCATTAGTTTCTGTTCTTTTTATATTTTGGAACATTTTCTTTTTTGAGGGCAGGTATTTTTAGCCTCTCCTGCCCAATGTGCTAACTTTTTTTTATCATCTCATTTTATGCAATGTGCACATAAACTAAGCTAAATAAACTAAATATAAAACGCTATGTGCGTGTTACATAATATATGCCATCATATTACACAGCTCTGCCTTGGTAGTGCCAAAATGTTACCTGTCATTATAGTAGATTTTTTTGGGATATTTCAGCAAAAGGCATCACATATTTAAGCTAATTAATGCTAACAATACTCTGTATTCAACTATGATGTCAGGGTTAGGATGCTCAGCAGGATTTTACTGTACTTTAGGTCTAAAATGAATAAAAAAAAACACAGTTAAATCTTTAATTACAGTTATTTATATGACAATAAATAATCAACTAAATCTCTTTATTGCAACAGCTCTACTTGTTTCATTTCCATTGACACGTAACTATTGAAATTCATGGAGTGGATGAGATGGAACAAGACAAAACATAAACCAGAGTGTTGAACAAACAATTTATCTGAAGCTCTGCACACATGCACACATCACTTTGGCAAGTGTAGGGACCATTTCTGGCTGGAGTATAGCAATGTAGTCAAATTTGGCTCCATAAAGCTAACAGACTATGTGCCATGTGGAGGGGAAACTCTGAGCTGGCTGCAGAACTGGAAACACCTGAAGCTGGGAGGGAGGGAGGGAGGGGAACGGTATATGTGAGGGACAATCTGTGAATGAATGTATGCCCTGTAAGCACTGATCACTACCATGTTCCACTCAGCATTATATAAAAGGACAGAGGTCAAAGGGAAGCATACAAATAGACTAAACAGCTTGGGTTTTTGCTGATAAAAAGAGACCAGGAGCAGCTGTCTGCCTCTGATTCATCAGTAGGCTATACAAAGCAAGCAGTGGCACTGTTCATATTACCTGATTTCAGGATGGGATTTAGCCTCTTTATAGTGTCCCCTTACTCTAATGCTGGATGATATGTAATTGGCCTTCAGCAAAAAAAAAAAAGTACATTTCCCAAGGTCAAAACCATGCATTTATTTTGGTTTGCAGAGATTTAAAAAAAAATGTAAACAACTATAAAAAGCGTTAACCATGATAGCCTCAACTTGACCTCCTCTTGAGCAGGAGAAAAATCTGACAGTAGACACATTCATGGAAAACAGAAAAGCCATTGCTACACTATATGCATCCACGCCTGCCAAGCAGCATCAAGCATCCTGTGGTGTGTTAATGGAAATCGGCCACATACATCGACATGATATAACAGAGGTAATACACTGTGAATAAGCGGGCACCTGGAGGCATATGGACGCAGAAGAAGCCATAGGTGAGTGTGATCACTCTACTAATTACTATGTGCAGTGGGAAAAGGAGCTTAATTCATCACACACGAGATGAAGGCGAGCACAGCCAGCACGAATTTGTCACAGAGGCCTCTTCTTCGTTGTTTTTTTATTATTATTATTATTATATATCTGGCATTAACAACAAATCCACAGCATGCAGTATGGATAGATCTAACGCTTGCTGCAAAAGCGTCGCCTGCACCCCGGGCTTACCTTGCACCCGAACATAAGAGACAGGGTCCGGTTGCTGCAGATGACCTTACACTGGCACATGACCGGCGATAGACACTTTAGATTCCTGACAGGCAGAGACATCAGTCCAAAGCCTCACACCAGACTGCACAGACCAGAGCCCGTCGGTCCGCTCAACAGCCACGATGCGATCACACGAGATCCGCGGATGGATGCTGACAGAGAGGGGGGGTCGGTGATGCCGGTTAAGAGGCGGGCTGCCCGGTGGAAACGTGAGCGTAAGGTCCGGTAACAGGCGTGTTTATGTGCAACTTAAACCCATGCATGTTTTTGAACACTTAAAGCCTCGGCGTGTCGCTATACATTGCCATATTGCCCTTCGTTGTTAACACTGGCAACAAACACGATGTGCACAAGTCTCTGCCCCCCCCCTTCCCTTCCCTTCCACCCCACCTCCCCTCTCTCTCCATTTGTTTGACCGTAAAGTTTATTGCCCATGCGCAGCTGGAATCATGAGAGAGAATCAGTGGAGGCTGAATAGAGAGATTGATTTACTACACCCAGCTGGAGCATGAAAAAAAAAAGTATATTAAAGGAGGTATATTAAAGTCAAACTGAATCACCAAAACACAATTCAGAGAAGTGGAACCTGGGAAATATTTGTAATGGCTCATCAAACACCACCTTATGTTATTGTATGGTGACTGCGCCCCCTGTTGGAGCAGAGGGGGAATGGTGTGTGTGCTGTCCAAGGTGCTGAAATGTTTCTGTTTGGAGGAAAGTAGCCCCTGAAAACTAAAAAAATGTCTTCGATTTTGCTGATTGAGCTGAAAATGAGGGGTGTTTATCATGATGCCCATTCCAGGTTGTTAGGTTTGTCATGTCATGCTGCTATATATTAGGCATTATCACTAAAAAAAAGAAGATGTTAAGAGTTAATAAATACAGGATTCATTCCCAACAGCTACGAGACAGATGTGTACTCTGTGGTACTTTTTTTTTTTTTTTTTCGTGTCGCAGAAAACTTATTGGGATGAATTTCAGGGATCAAAAATTAGTTGGATTTTGTGACATACAACCACACAGACTGTTTGATCCTGTTTTATTTAAGGTATCCTATTTGGATATAAAACAAGGACAGTCATTATATATAAAAGTAGGAATAAAGTTTTCTTTTTAAGTTACCTGAATGTGTATTTTTCTGACAGTATACAGCAAAAGTTCAGATCTAGCACATTTTCAGTAAAAAAAAAAAAAAAATTAATTCTCATCCATTCCCCTCAGTCTTTGTAGTTTTAATTTGGTTGCTAAAATGTTTGCTTAACAGGTTTTATATAGTACAGGCTAATATTCAAATTGAAAGGGATTACTTTAATTAATATTTATTTCCGCTGGCCTTTAGTTAGTCAATACATACTAATCGATACAGAACTTCATCTGATATGATCAATATGGTCTAAAGGAGATGACTGTAATGCTTTGATCTTTCTTGAGATTACTCCACACTGTTGGTTGTGCTGCTCTCTGCTCTCCACTGTGCTGACATGCTGAGTCCACAGGGTGGAGTGAGAGAACCAGGTAGGCTAGATTTAAATATTGTGCATTCATCTCAGGACCGACTGCGGCGCAGGGCTCAACGCTCCCGGGTGACGTCAGCGTTAATCGAACAGAGAAACTGTTCCAAATACACCAGTTTTTTCAAATCTCATCACCCTCCCAGAGAGCAGGGGATATCCTGGGAAATGAGCACTGTGGTAGAGACAGGCAGAGGGGGTGGAAGGTAGAGGCATAAATTTCAACACACAAAAGTGGTAGCAAATTAAAGTAAAAACCCAAATAAATGAGTGAGAAACATAACCAGTGCAGATGCTTGCACACAGGTGTACTGCATAGTAGTTAAGTCATTAACATCCCGTCATGCTCTGTGGTGTGTGGCCTATAAAAATGCTGAGGAGGCCAATTTTTCCTGATTCTGGATCAGGACAGCAAGGCAAAGATCTAAGTGACTTTGAAAGAGGGTTCATTGTTGGGGTATTGATAGCATGAACCTCAGCTCAAAGGCTACTCAGCCGGCTGGTGTTTCAACCAAAGTAACTGAAGAGACATCTGCATTTAGATTTATTGAAAAGTGGAAACCGTGGTCAACAGTTCACATTTGATGACCTTCGGCAGGTGCATTAGTACTATGTGTAAGGAAAAAACAGAAGAGAAACTCCACAGGTGACTACCTATGTCAGTGCAGGGCATAATCACTGAGAACAGTCCATCAATAATTACATAAAGATATTCTAGCACAGGTGAAGAGTATAAAACCATCGTTCCACACATAAAAACACATTTTTAGATTCAAGTGGTTCAAAAAGCATCAGCCAAAATGTGAAACACAGTGAAATGGTCAGATGAGTCATCCTTCACCTTCTTCTCCAGAAGTGGGTGAGTGCATGTGTAGAATACACCAGGAGACAGAAGAGGCCTGAATGTTGGACCCCCTACAGGGAAGTGGCCCTGTTCTGCTGCAGGGGACATTTTACTGGCATGGTTTGGGTTCACTTGTCCCCTTAGACTGAAGGGCCACTGTGAATGAAGCGGTTCTATGTGATAACCTCAGTTCTATGAAGAGACATCTATGGTAATGGGATTGGTCTCTACTAGGATGACAATAGCCCCATCCAGAGGACAAACCAAATGGATTGATGAGTTTGAAAATGGTGTGAATCATATTCTGGTCTTCAGTCCCTTGCTTTCAACCCACCTGACCCTTTGCTAAGCCCTGGTTTAGTTACTGTTGTTACACCTGTCAAGCTTTGGCACTCAGCATGTCGCTCTACTGGAAATGTCTGGGAGTAAAGGTTATGGAAAAGTAAAGAGCTGTACACAGAAGAACTACAGGAGGAATCGTATACACACAATATACACCCAATACTTAAATTTCATCAACACTAATGCTTGGTAACAACATTAATATTAGCTTGTTAGCATCCAGTTGTAAAAAAAAACAAAAAAAAAACATGGTTACTCATGTTAGTTTCTAGATAAGTAGTTGGGTGAATTTAGGATTTAGGCCAAATAAATACTACATAATTCATAAAAAGAAAGGAAGGTTAGTTTCAGACATGTTTTTTGTTGTTTGCTAACAACTGTATGCTAAGCTAGCTAACATTAATTAGCATCTTAGAAGTTTATATTGATCTTAGGAGTTTGTATTAACATTGGTTAAGGCTGGATTATAACGTATCACTGGATTATAACGTATCATTGCATTCTTTTCTGTTTATGATTGATATTTCAAAACTATTATTACAGAAATGTTACATTATTTTCCAGGGAGAAAACCTAATCTATAGGCAAAAAAAGGATCATTGTGTTAACTGTAATGACATAAAACAATTCCTTTACAAATTCTCAGACATCCTCTGACAACGATACACACAACACCTTATTTTTAGCCTATTTATGTGTGTGAACAGTCAGTAATGAGCCTCAAGTCAGTCTGTATATAATAAGAAACGTGATCGATAACGTTCCATGAGTGAACTTTGGGAAAAAAATATTATGACACCCTCCACTAAAGCTAAAATATAACTGCTATTGGATTTACAGAGTCCATCATAGATAATAAAAATAGAAATGACTGAATGACTGTATAATGTTAGCGTGTCCTTATGGGCACTTTGAGCTACATTGTATTAAATTATGACTTTAACTGGTCATATAAATTGTGGCATACTGACCTAAATGATATCTAGGATACATTCATCTTTGGTAACACATTAAGTGAGTAAATACAGTATAAACATTTACATCTACATCTACATCTACAGTCTCCATTCACTCAGGCATCACATGCTTTGAAAGATTGACAGGCCTCTCTGCCTCGTTGCTAACATACGATTGGACAATATGTGTTTTTGGGAGGGGCTTATCGAAGGGAGACTTTGTGCCAACGTGTCAAATAGATGGAATATCTTTTATAAGAATGGTGTTGTATCCCTCTCGTAGAGTTCACAGACTTGTAAAATAAGTGGAAATTTGCACTGGCATTCTCACAGTACATGGTGGCCCAGCACCTTATTAAGACACGCTATGCTGGGTTTTTTTCCCTTTAATTTGTTATCCATCTGTTGTGTGAAACATTTAGTGTCTTAAGATAATTATTCTTCCACTTGACTCTCTTTGGGAGATCAGAAAAGGCAGTTTGTAAATCAACATATCAATATAATCAGTACAAGAGTGATTAAAGAAATAAAACAGGATCTTTTACAGACGACATGATTGATCATATGTTACAACAGGGAAGGAGCAGTTGTAAATAATAAAGTGAAATGAGGAGGCTAATTCCATTCAGGCGGTATTATTACAGGACACTCAAAGTGAATCAAGCCATCTTTAATGGTATTAGTTACACCTGCACCTTTTCTACAATGACAGTCTAAATGTCTGCTGTAGGAAAGGGCTGTGTGATAGGAAGTACAGATTCTCCGGTATGTTTTCAGTATTAAAACGTAAAATGTGTGCTACTGTGTTTGTGTGTGGGCATGGCTTTTTTCACTTTCTTCTTTGAGGAACCTTGATGTATGACGTTTTTTTTTCCATTGGTCTAAGTTTAACTCCTATCTCTGATCAATTAAGGAGCACTGACTGCACATGCTTTATAATCCCGTAGCACAGTTTCCTTGGATACTGCTTTCTAAAAAAGAAAACTGTAGTCTATTGTAGCTTTTTTTTCCAACATAAAGAACTCTGATACTTAGTTAATGTGCAGAAGAAGTGTGAGCACAAACCGCAATAATCTTCAAAATGAAAGCTCCATGGTTTACTTCACTCCTCCGTAAACTACATCCCCTGTTTATTTTTGATATATCTTTATCTGTTTTACAAAAGTATGTAACTGAACTCTTTTGTACAGTTACTCAGTAGCAAGTCAGTCAGGGATTTTACAGCACTTATCATTTTAACATCATTATTAAGTCATCACCACTCTAAAACAGTAGTCATAAAGCAAATCCAGAGACAAAATCCTTAAAAACTCTACTATTCTATGAGCGTTTAAGTTTATGAATCAGTTTGGTATGGGTAACTTTTTTTTTTTTTCTTGATGTATTGCATAGTACATCTTGTTTTTCAGCTGTAGTCAATATGAATAAATTCTTAGATATCCTTAGTTGTGATTTACCTCAACATAATAAAAAAGAAGCATTTTTCAGATTGTGACTGCAGGAAGTCATATGAATGTATTGTGCAATAACTGTGAATTATATGCTCTGAAGTGGATAGGTCCTATACACATACGATTTTGTGTCATAACCACTGCATATAAAATGTAAATGGTGAGTGGTTTAGAGTCAGTGTTCTGTATGAATATAACAATCTGTGTTCATTACAGAGATAATTTCTTTGGTGATCATACTGTAGGTGGCTTCCCCTTTCCACTACAGCATTATGTAAGCGTGGGTGTCACGTGGAAACCTGAACTGTGGTATTCCAGCAGTGAGTATAGCATTAACATCTTAATACTGCATTGTGTGAAAAGGGAGAGGGAGAGAGAGAACCCCAAAAGAGCCAGAGTGTTTCCATGACAACATGTGCAGGGGGTGGCAGATCCCTAACAAATAGTCCACTTGCCAACAGCATTCTGGTCACCATTTCTAAAAGATAACTGCCTCTGTCACGGCTGTTTGTCCGCACAAAAAACAGGTGCCTTGTGCTACTACTACATGTGACACTGGTGAAACACATGCCAGTGTCTTCTCAAAACATACAGAGAATTAAAAGAAGCAGTGTGACTCTGAGAACAAACTGCGAGAGTGCTGACAGTATTCACCACTGACTGTTACAGCAGATTTCTGAACCTGCAAGTGCCAGAAATTGTGCTAGAGCACTGTAGATACAGCCAGATGCGTCCTTTTCATTTTGCGCTGCTCGTCGTATAATCAACACTTGTACTATTACCGACTACATCTTTTCTAATGATAAGAAAGACACATCAAGAGCTCAACCACAAGAACATTTTAGTTAACTTTATGTGGAAGTCAGAGATATTCCCTAGAAGCCTTTACATTTTGATGAGTCCTGAGAATTGAATATGCCACACTATTATTCACCCTTTTTTTTCCAGTATATCTTCCTGTATATTATGGCATTTAGTGGATTTTCACAACCTTAATAGTAAATTGTTATCTCATCAATAGCACTGATTACAAAGGCTGTGTTTTACTGCATCCTCTATTGTTCCTTAAAAATGAAATAGAGCCTAATCATGTGTTTACACCCTACAATCTCTAAAGCCTGCACATTCCAGCCTCTCTCTTATCTTATCTTTTTTTTTTTTTTTTCAATATTTCTTGTTGCTGTGTCCTTGAGCTACATCCAGCGAATCCCTTGCTGTATTGGCAGATAAACCTACAGAGAATTTAGTTTTACAGCGCTTGTAAGTACCAGCATATAAAAGTAATACCACTGAAATGAGGTGGAGTATTTAAATAAAGCCAAACAGTGGGTTAGATACCTAAACTTAGAGAAAACAAATTTGGATCACTCTTACACAACAAGCTTCGGGTCTTCAGCCTCCTGTAACCTCCAGCGCTCAGCAGCTTTGACGCTGAAATGCTCGAACGTGCAAACAAGTGGGAATCTCCCGAGGCTTGGAGGCTGCCTCAGCTCTACTGACTAGGAAAATACCTGAGGTGAGAATTATAGTATTCACACCAACACCGACCCTGCTAGAGCTGATTCTTGTTTGCCTGAACATCTGATTTTACCTTTCCCAAACTGGAAAGGGATTATGGTGTTCAAACAGGATACTGCAGTTGGCTTAAAGACTGAAACAACTGGACACCATGAATAAACAAATAGTAGCGAGGATACTCTCCTACCACGGTTGTATCATATTTTGTTCTCTGTCCAGTTTGCACATGTTTTACTATGCCTGCCTTGAGTTTTTTTATTTGATTTGAACTGAATTTAGCTGGCAATGGTAATATAAAATAAAGGAGAGTTTTATTCTTAGGTCAACATGTGCAAAGATTAGGCTAGCTCTATCTGATATCATGAGCAAAAAATGTTCCATCTCCAAATAATGATCATTACTAATTCATCTGCTGATTGTTTTCGAGTTAAAGGTTTTTCTTTCTTTCTTTCTTTTTTTAAAGTCCCTTATGATCTTTTATAGACCAAAGTAAGAAAGAGCACCAAAAGCAGTCCAAAAAAAGGGCAGGAAATTGAACAAATTATCAAATGTTTCCTATTTTTCCTGAAAAAAAAATGCAACTTAAATGATCCATCTGTTATCAAAATGGTTGATCAATGCTTCATCAGAGGACTAGGATCAGTCATCTCCTGCTCTATATACTGACTGTATGTTGCACAGTGTCTGGTGAGTTATTCACACCACCCTCATGCACATCTATACCATAATCATAATCATCTTCCTGTGACAAGTGAAGCAGCAAGTGGTCTGATTCTGCCCAGCTATCACCTCGCTTCCACTACCCCGGTCTGGTTCTGCTGATTCTCCTCCCACACTAAAGACGACAGCACTGTGCTGCCCACAGAACTGAGAAACCCATTCACCACCTGTCCTCTATGTGAGATGTATACTGTATGAAATGAGAAAATGTGGATGAAAGATCGCCAACTGTCAACCCAGGCTCCAACCTGTACCGAATATTTGCTTCCATTGTAAACCAGAACCACCCACAGTCAAAAAAGGCTTTGCTCCGTGTTCAGAAGCAGAACCGTGCATCTTTCCATCACATCCAACCTCTGAACATGATACCACAAAAAAGGCTCACTATGCAACCGTATAATGAATACAAACTGCTTTTTACATATACACCATACATATGTGTTTCTGCCTCTGTATCAGTACCAGTGCGTGAATATCCTATCATGTGCAGCCTATTTCACATTCATGAGGTCCGGTTTGGGAATGGGACAATATTTCCCACTCTTAGAGTCATGATCACCAAAAGAATACACAACCACCATGTTGCATTCGATATGAAAATACTTAACGTGCTAATGTTCAGTTTCAGACACTCATCATTAAAGATCAGAGGTTTTCATGAACTTTTGCCGATATTGTTTATCTCCAGTGACATCTCATTAAACACGTGTGTGTAGTAAGTTAGCAGTTTTTACAAAGGTTCTTCACTGTTAATAAACTCTCTGAATTTGATTTTTTGGAGCCATCTCTGAGGCCCAAGCCAGCAGTGACAGCCCAGCAGGGTATGAGTTTGGTCAGCCGTGGTGCTGTTTTTAGCCAAGATGACAAAGACAGAGACACTCGGTGCCAAAAGGTAGAACTGTTAGTGGTTATACTATGTGCCCAGTAAAACTGTCTGAAATCAAATCAAGTTTATATAAGGACATTCCTCACTATCACCATTCAGTTGCTGAGGCAAAATGTGGGAGGACTGAAACAAAAAAAAAATGTAAAAAGCAAAAGTAGTGCTTAATTTTGAAGTAAATATAACAGTATCTGCAAATCATTCGCAGCAGCATTTAATACACTGAGAGGGAGATGAGAATCAGCTATATGTTAGGAAAAGAAAAAGATCTAACCCAATCATGTTTCTGAGTTGTAAACTGGTGATGAATGTGAGAGATGCACAAAGTATTAACCTACTTTAAAGCTCAATATATAATATTTAGTGATATCTAGTGCTGACTTTCTAAACTGCATCCAACTGAACCCTGCTATATTTCCACTATAGCAGTTGCACAAAACCACTAAAAGCTGTCCTGGGATTTGTAGTTAAGGGGATGTGAACTCTGGTCCACCCTAAAATATGATAGGTGACGCTGATGTACCTTAAAATATGCAACATCTATAATACACAAAAAAGAATTAGAGGAGGAAGTCTTTTCTGAGCTACTTTAGATCATAGTAGACTCCATGTAGAGCGAATTGTTTCTTCTGTAAATATAAACTGCTCATCCCTGATTCTTTTTTTTTTCATGATTTACTTCAATGAAAACATTATGTCTTTTATTCACTTTTTGCTGTAAGATTATCTTACTTCACCTCTAAATCTTACATGCTAGACTTTTAATAACTCTGTGATGAGTTCTCACAGTAGCTAGTTTTGTCATTCCTGCATCAAACCCCAAAGGAATGTTAGTAAATGATCACTTGAAACAAACAGGAGCTGAAATGAGGGGAAAGAAGCTCCAGAACCTCTGCAGCTTTCTCCTTTCTGTCCAAATCAAAAGACTGAACATACATACAGAATAACCTGATGTTTGTCACACCATTATGGAAAAGTGAAGGGAATTTTCCAAACTTCTGTGTTAAGACATGGAGTAGATCACTACAGTCACATTCAGAGTACATTTGATGAACTCTAATCAATAACTGGTTATCACAGTCATCAGTCATGTATGTCTAAAAACACCTGGGGTAGATTTCAGCTCCAAAACACAAGCAAGACGTGAATACAGAAGGCTCATGTCCTCTAAGACAAATCAAATTATAACTACGCTGAAAGATAATTATGGAATTTTTGCTCAGTAACACAAAGACACTCTCACACACTGCAGCTTTAGCTACAGCAGGAATCAGGAAGCACACAGTCAGTGACACATTTGGGTCTTGGACAACACTGGATTTGAAATGAAGCAGTCACTATGAGCTTGTAGCGCTGACTGCAAGCTTTTATGTGAGATAATGTTTCAGTGTGTGGCATTTAGTAGCATCTAATAAAGCTGCAGATGAAAACAATAGGTTTAGTCTGTCCATTGGAGACTTTTTGGTTAAGGGTAAATAGTAAATGGACTGCACTTATATAGAACATTTTCTACACCTTCATAGTGCCCAAAGCGCTTTACAAAGCCTCACATTCACCCATTCACACACACACTCATATACCAGTAGGCGGCTGCTGCCATGCAAGGCGCTGCATGCAAGGGTAAGATTCAGCTTAAAGTTAACTCACTTTATTATAGCAGTAGGGAAATTTGGTCTCTACATTTTAGCATCTAGCAGTAGCATTGGTGAAGGGGACACTGACTGTGGGTCACAATGAAATATAGTAGGTGACAGTAATGCATCTATAGAAGAAGAACAATGAGAATTAAAGCTGCAAGCAACATTAGCGGGACCTCGTACTCTACCCGTGTTCAGCCTCCCATGCCACCACCTGTTACCCATTCTGCCTCCCTCCACCCGTTGTATGGTATTTTGTATATGTTTCGGAATTTTTACTAAGGCTTTTATTTTGAAAATCCTACTTTGTGTGTGTGTGTGTGTGTGTGTGTGTGTGTGTGTGTGTGTGTGTGTGTGTGTGTGTGTGTGTGTGTGT
>JAPTYQ010000007.1:17861601-17872417 GCA_029814465.1 Ostorhinchus cyanosoma
TGTGCTCATTACTAGTGATAAAAAGAAAGTAAGCCTCTATACACTTATTTCTGGGCAAAAATATTTTAATATGTGAACTGTTAGTTAAAAAGACTTCACTTGTTTAACACTATCTGCCATTTTTTTAACTGACATATTGAAATCACTGGCATGTTGACCCGTGGGGATTGACAGGTTCTAGATGTGATAGTTTTTATGCTGTTGTGTATTCATGCATGCTGTACCATATTTGTCCAGCAGTCACCGCCAAAGTATTCTGGCCATAGCAACCTGATTGTAAGGTTATTGTATTCCAAAATGACTAATATCTGCCTAAATATTGATCCTATCAACTTGCCATTTTCACTAGTCTCTTCCTTGACCAAAAATACATATGTATGCCAAACTGCGGCAGTCAGCTCGTTCCGGATTTTGTGTGAATCCCCGGACACACACACACGCACGCACGCACACACACACACACACACATACACACACAAAGGCCACTTGGTTTTTATTATAGATTATATTTTATCTCAACCAGATATAAAAATGACTTTGAAGGAAATCAAAGAGAAAGATATTCATTCATCAATATCACAGATGAGTCATTTCCTGTCAGTGAGGTAATCAGTCGTCTAATGGCTTCAGAAAAAAAAAAAAAAAATCATTGAAAAAATCAATAAAGTCCTTGTGATAAAACTTCATTGTCTATTTAAGCTTTGATGCTGTGAAGTGTTGGATTTGAGGGGACAAAGTACCAGCAGAAACAAGTTTGCAGGTCACCTGTGAATGTCACAGATGATTGTTTGGTTTGATTTGCGTTTATCACACCTGTTGTCATGTGATTGATTTCTTTTTCATTTGTAGCTGGAATAACTAATTTCCTTTGACAGCTGTTATAGTTTACGCTTCATCTAGTAAACGTATAAAGCAAATGAAACATGTAAATCAAAATGAGAGCCTGAGAAACTGTGTCTTTGAAAGTGTAAGTAGTTAATTCATAATAGATGGGGATATGTTTGAGTTCTGGGTCAAAAGGAATAATAGAAAAAATAAAACATAAATAAGAGCTGCACATAACTATAGCTGACCAAAAGGATCATATTTTGAGGTGAACACATAATCGATGATCTGAAACACAATCTCATCTCACATCTAGACTAAAACTAAGACTAAAACATGATCTCTAAATTTCTTAAGTTCTGAGTGCCGGCTTTTTGTTACTGATATGTGACTAGAAACTGCATTTTGGCATTACTACAATGATTTGACTGTCTGTCCACATTTTATTGTACATATATCTGTTACAGCTGTATTTTTCCCACTGCTTCCCCAGACTGTGGTGGACTAATTTTTCCCCACTGGAGGTGTATAATGAATCAAATATGTTTTTACACTCCACCATCACTCTAAAACATCTGTGTATATCAGACAAACAGTACGTTGGAGTTCAGAGGCTAGGATAGACCTGCACCATTATTTCTACAACAAACCGCAGAACAAAACGTTACAATAACTCAGCAAGTTAACGCAGACTAAAAGCAAAAACTTCAATGCAGATAGACCCTAAAATATCACTATAAATAGAGTCAAATAAACTCATTAGCATAGTGACCTGTGTTAGTGACATTAATGCCGCAATGCCATAGGTCAGTTCAAAGCCGCCCTGTAAAACACAGTTATTATCCTGGTAAATGGGCCATTTAAAATGCATGTCAGCTGAGTGGTAATTTCTGACAGCGCTGTTATTTATTTTTTTTAATGACAGAATCTGTATGACCACTCTGAAAAGTAGATGATATGACAAATTAAGATGCAACACCCAGCCTTATACATAACCCTAAAATAAATACAGCCATGTTTCCCAGGAGAGCTTGGTGATATGATACAAAAAGCAGCCAGGTCACTCAGTTGCTGCATACCAGAAGCACTACACATAATGTGCTTCCATCAGATGTTGCACTGTTGTGGAATGTAGCTTATGGTCCTGACTGGAAAACGTTAAAGGCAATTTCATCATGCCGCAAGCTACTGTTACAGCTGAATGGCTTTGTGATAGCACTGGAGAGAAATGGCTAGAATCCTTATGTCGTCGTTCCACAAAGTGTTAAACAAACCGCTAACTGCAGTGCTGCGACCTCATGCCACCGAAGACCAGAGGAGTCAATAATGGCTCCCTAGTGATTTGAAGTCTGAGTCAATAAGTTATTAAACCTATTATCAATCTCAGACTGTGTGATGATCTAAAAAGGAAAACTTCAGTGAGCTGCACACCCTCAGGTACTTAAAAACAGAAAGGTACAGAAAGGGCTGCATTTAGCCTCCTAGGTTTGGTTGTTATCCTCTGTTTTTTAATCTCCAGTTTTTCACACCTGTACCGCAAATCATTTGGAAATCTAAGCACCTTCTAATCTAATCATTTCAGTGTGTCAGTAAGTTATTTTGCACTAAATACATATATAAAATTCAGTGAATTCTACCACAATGATCTCATCTTGGCTGACCTGTATACAAGATTACATAATTCTGCTCTCGACAGCAAGCAGTGAGCTCTGCACTCATACTTTCTTTGCCAAAGCTGAAGTATCCTCACATTCTCAAACTTACGATTCCTCTCATACAGCTGTATGCAGTGACAGCTTCAAGTGTCACCTGTAATTACAGTAAACTGGCAGGATGCAGTATTATTATAATTATGTAAATGAGCAAGAAGTATATGTCAGAAACACATAAAGCTTACATCCTGCGACACCCACACATGTACACAGGTACACACAGATGCACACGCGGTGTTAAAAATGTATCATGCTAGAGGTAGCACAGAGAAAAGGCTCTCCCTGTGGACAACATAGTATACTGAGAGCATTGTCATTGATGTATAATCACAAACCTCCATTACAACAATCCTCTCTGAAACTTAAAAAAGCACTTACCCATGCTCTCTCCATCGTGCAGTCCCGCTTTGCATAAAGACTATAGTCTTTTGGCTCTATGCTATGCCTCTGACCAAAAAGTAGGCCAAGGACAACTGCTGGTCATCTAAACAGGCTAAACCCAACCGGAATATCAAGATCATGGGGCTGCTATCTGGAAAGTGGCCAGAATTATCTTTAGCAGGGGGTAATGACGCAATTTTCATCAAAACTAGTTCTTTCAAATTATTAATACTGTCAGTGTTATAACCTTTTAATTAAAGCCAGAACAAAATGCATGATAGTAGTCCATATTGTTTCAGTTGATAATATTGTTTACTGTATATCTTGTCAGAATATGTTGAAGGTTTAGTGTTTAAGGCATCTTGCAGTGCAGTTGCAATAGGTAAATACTGCTCACCTCACCTTCCCCTACAGTGGCCACAGATTAAAAAAACCTACTTATAATGCAAATATTTGGATTGTGAGCTTGGATTTTGGTTAAACCAACTGGTCTGCATAACAGTGAAAGCTGTAAAACAGAAAACAGAAGGAAAAGAAGTCATAGTCCACTATAGGAACACTTCCTCTATAGATATAAATGGCCCATTTTGGGGTAAACAAACACATTAATTCTTATCCTTTTAATATCCCCTTTTCCCTGGAACCTTAACCTAGCTAAGGGAACATAAAAAGAATGTATTAGGCTTTATTTAAAAGACAGCATCTTTTAGCAGGCTGCATCTTTTAGTTTCTTTTAGTTAACATGAGATTGAAGCGCCATCTAAACTATATTAACTTAAACATGGGCTGCCAGCATCTTGGCTAAGTGTTTTTTCTGGTGATACACTGATAAAAACACAACTATGCATTCTATTTTTATACATAGGCTCTTTAAAATAGTATTTAGAAGGCGTTAATTCTATCACTTCAGCATTACAGCCTTACAGTATATTGTTTTTAGTATGATTCACATATTTCAAGTGTTGCTAGTCTTGTTGGCTTCTTTCTAGCAGAAAGTCCCCTCTCCTGGTCCAAAAATATTCAGCTGGCATGAAAACCGAGAGACTTTGCATTGCTAAAACTTGAAGTTGTCAAGAATACCCACAGGTGTCTGCACATTTGCCTGAGGAAGTGTCACTTTTTTTTGTAGTTTCAGGACATCATTGCAGAGAGAATTTTGGCTGCTGCTGCCTAGCTGCCTGCCTGCTTTCAGTATTGAAGCATAGAAGTCACTGCTGGTCCCCTAAAGTAAGTGATTGTAGGTAATGAGTACGGTGTGAAATCGTCAGGAAGCAGGCTGCCGGCTGGATGGCCTTTATGTGAGGCCTGCTGACTTGAAGTAAGTATGTAGCATTTAAGAAAATATCTTATTCGATTACTTTTGGAAAGTCTGCAAATGTGCTCTGGGACATGTTAGATACATAGCAGTAAATGCAGCAAAAGAGCTACAGTCCTCCTAAGGTTTGACAGAGGTGATAATGATCGCCTCACGTATGTTCTGACACTTGCAAGAAAATCGCAAAAATTATCTGATTTTCTACCTTATACTGGATCGGTCTGTGAGCTAAACTGTGTGCTAAATAATATAGGATTTGAGGGAGTTTGGATGCGAAGCCATGATTGTGACAAAGAAGGATGAAATTAATGACTGTATTGTTTTGGAGGGTTTTTTTTAACATGAAACTGCATCCCAAATCACTGACTGTACACTGAATACTGACTTAAATGCTCCCCCAATTCCCCTGTCATTAGTCCACTTCATCATCAGGTTCTAAATTGATTAGACTTCAGTTAAAAATCTTGTCCTGCCTGGAGAGTACTGCAGACATATAAGGATGAATGGCAGCTTGAGCCTCAGCTTTCATTTATTGCATTTCCTCCAATGTGGATCCATCAACAACATGTTATACAATAGGATGTATTCCATAAGGGCCTCTTGTGCATATAAAGTGAGAAATTAGCTGGCAGGCAGTATCAGAGCTAAAGTCAAACTGAACTGTGAAACCACCAGACGGAGAGGAAATGAAACGTACCCAATCTAAATTCCCCCTATAGTCAATACATCAGTAGATGATGTACACTATAGCTCAGTGTCGTGGGTGTTGTATGAATGTGAGCACTGCTGTGAAAGAAAAAGACTGACATCATGCAAGTTATCGTTCAAGTTGCAGGTTCTCTGCTGAAGAGGCCAAGTAAATCACACAGTTGGATTTATATACCATATGCAGCCACTTCAGTACACTGACTGCACATTTTCAGCCTTAACTACCTCAGTGCACACTGTATAGTTAGCCACCTCACCTCTACCTCAGTGCAGGCTGTCTGCTTACTTGACAGCCCTGCAACACGGCAGTTGACACACTGATAATGCAAAACGAGACACACTATAAACAAGGTCCTTCTCTGAATAACCCTGGCTTTCTTTGCTCGCTTGCAGTAACCTTCCCTGCTGATTATGCCCACCAACACACACTGCTTGTTAATTAATAAGCAGCTGGGGAATTCCACAGCTGCTAATACATTCACTTGTCCACTGCAGTCTGTAATGCTAAAGCACACATTTATTTTCTTGCTGGATTTTTCAAGGTACTAGAGTGTGTAGTAGGTGTTGAGATATTGTTCCTGTTTAAATTGGCAGCAGAAATCTGAATGGGATCATCTATGTGGTTAAAATGTAATCATTGCACACTGCTTTTTATCTCCTTGTATTTGATTTTATGCTACAAATAGGTTTTTTTTTTTGGTTTTTTTTAACAGTTGTCTTCTGAAACCTGATGACTGCACAATTGGTCTGTTTTATTTTGTTACCTTGGTGAAACACTTTATAACTTGGATATTGAAAAGTGCTATATAAATAAAGATAATAATCATTGTTATTGTTACGAGATTGTTAAGCGTATCGCATACTAGGTACCAGGGCCTTTTACTCCCTGAGTTTTGATTGGAAGGCAGCCGTCTCCTCCGAGCCTGCCAGTAGTGGGCTAACAATGTTCACCTAGCCAATCACACACTACGTGGCAGGATGCCTTGTTCATCTTCTCAGCCAAAGATGAAGTCTCTCCAAGTGTGGAAAGAGTTACACATCTTGGCTGTTGATTTGGATCACTGCGAACCTGGGGGAATGATAATTCAGGTATAAAATGAAAATGTAACAATCCTGACACCATTTCATTGAATGACACCTGAAATGCAGATAACTCTTTTAAGACACTTTCTTCTACATAAATCTGTATTCAGCATCACCATGACCTCCTTCACTGAATATTAGTGATTCATATCTACCTACATATTAATAAAAATGTAAAATGACCCTAAAAACCTTTTTAAGATGTTACCTAATTCTATTCTCCACAGGTTTAGCAGAAAACAGCTGTTGTGGTGCCACATTACATGGAGTTTAGCGCCATCTTGTGGCTCTGATCTGTACAACAAAAATTGGGATTTAGAATTGAATTGGAGTAAAGTGTTGCAATTATATGTACATTATACATTTAATTTGTTGTTCTGTGACTTGGGTTTTTAATAAAAACAGCACTTAGATTACAGTTAGTTCTCAAGGGTGTCAGTAAATGGACTTAGACTACACGGAGGACAAATTTAATCCTCACAGACCCAAACAGCTGCTGGATACTAAAACTATCTACTGATGAAAAGTGCTTAATAGCTGTTGATCGATTAATCCTATCAATGCATACAAAGGATTAATGTAAAATTCAGTTTAGTTTTTAAACACCGTCATCTACAACAACATTGATTCACCAGTAAAACCCATCAGTCAGTTATTGATATACAGTATTTGCTGAAAAAGTCGCTCTTTCTTGTTCTGTTTTCTCTGTTCTGATAACATTAGAATTTACTTTGAGCTTTTATGAACATCTACATGTACTACATTAAATATAGGAAAATACATGATTTATGCTGAAAAATGCAAAATACAGAGGATAATGTTCCAATAAATGGTGATAACTCACTTATGGAAAGATAAATAGAGAAAAATATTCATTTGGGAGCTGTCACAAAAGTAGCACTGGGTCTTTATGGGTTAACATTATAATGATGTAATTACACTGGAAAAATTGAAAATCTTATTTAGTGTATTTTTCTCATTTCTAGTCCAAATATCTCATCATACTTAAAATAAGACATAATCACCTAAATACTAACTTTTCAGTGAGATATAAGAACTTATTTTTAGAAAGTAGAACTTGAAAATCTTATTTCAAAAAATCTTACAAAGATAATTTTCACTAGAAATGAGAAAAATAGACTTGGTCATTTTTTTTCCCAGTGTAATATACTTCTTATTTTTTTTAACTGATTTGCACAACAGAAGGCTGTCGTTTCATATGTGAACATACACTATTTTACATAAGAGCCGAAAATGTGTCCGCTGTGTAAATCATCTAAGTTCTAGTGTAGATATGGCTGACGAAGAATAGCTTTTATCCTGCCTGCACCTTCCTTCTTGGTTTCATCACTACATCATATATCCTCTCTGAGACAGCATTTTAAGTATGTGTGCTCTTTGATTGTTCAGCCCCTGCAGTGACATGACAGATTGCCGCCTGAAGCTATAGGTGCCACTTCAAGATATTCATCTCCCAAAGATGAATGACAAAGACAGTGGTGTAAACTGTCACAACTGACGGAGTAAGGTTAGTGAAAGACGTTCTTAAACCATTTAGGTTAACATTCACCTAAAACCTGTGAATCCACCTTTTAACTAAATGTAATGAGGAGTAATTTAAACAAGCTAATGGGAAGCTTTTTAGTGCTTATATAAATGGTCACGTAGGTCATATAAATGGAAGAGCATGTGCAGAAATAGAGGGCGTCATTCCTCTCAAAGCCCCCAGCAGTTGACAGCCGGCGTTGAATTACTCTGCCATTCCTTCTCATGCCTACTAACACCTGCCACCGCTTTGACTGCCAGCCACTCACCTGTATGGACATTCAAGGACTTGGCCAAGCTTCTGACAGACCATTCACTGAAGGATGAATCTCTGTGCCTCCTAAGGTGAAGCTAAATTGCTCCAATACCTTTACTCACCAACACCTGGAATTTGCTCACTTTAAGTCCAGCCATGTCCAGCTGATGAGCTTCCTGAGGCCAACGGATGGAGGAGCTATCTGCAGCCGTGCATGCTCTGCTATCGTCATCAGGTCATCCATGACAGCGCTGATGAGGGCTATTGAAAGAAGGGTTTGGTCAGAGGGTTCCACAAGTTCCACATGATTTACATATTGATAGTGGGGGTAAAGACAGTGACTGACGTAGTGTCTCCTTTGGAATATATCCCTTTGTTTATACAGTTGCCTCCATCACTTACTATTTTTCTTGACTGCTCGAAACTCATTAACATTAAAATGGGACCATGTTTACTGCAGTCAAAAGAGACGAGTTTAAACTGTCTTTTTTAGTAACCCACACATATTCAATTTACTAGAGAAGCATCAACAACTCATTACCGCATTACACAACAATACCTTTTACACACCATAGCCTTAAAATACTCGAATAAAACTCTTTTCAGCTGCTGAACTCATCTTTCCATGTCTGGCAGCTGAAAAAACAGATTTCAACGTACTGAACATTGGGGGTAAAAGTTAAACTGTAATTAGATTTTTTTTTTTAGAACTACAGGAAAGCTAAAGGCAGCCCCTCACCATTCTGAAAGATGTTATGGTGCTTGAGGGAAACAGAGGTTAGATGTAGAATGAATAACAGGGCAAGAAGTTGAAAAGCAGTCTGAAGAGATCAGCGACGCATTTTCTTATATCTCAGCTAGAAGTCTGACATATACTGGGGCTCTTGTGAGCTGAAAGACAAGCAAAGACGCCTATTAATCATTCATAGCAGCTGGAATGTGTTCCAAAAAAGACAGCATAGTGATGACTCATTTATGTTACCTACAGTAGATTGAGCTTCTGAAAAGGACAAGTGCAAGACAATGTCTTAGCTGAACTCTAGATGCCATCGTTGTACTCGTCTGAGATTATCCCTGGTCTAAGTTTAGTGTGGACAGCCATTATCGTTCATGGCCTTCAATACATCAAGACACAAAATTGTACTTCTCCTTTACTAGTGTTTCTGTAATGTCTACCTTCGAATATATGTCTCTGGACCAATATGACTGATTAGTTTTATAAATAAAAAATAAAAATACTGTATATCATATGGTAAATGTAGATGAAACTGCACTGACGCCATATACACATGCAGTATCATTATCATTACACAATACAACTGCAAGCCGATACATGTTATTATTGAATTCTTGGCCAGCTCTAAGACCTCCACCGATCGATGCCTTTGGAGGACTGTAATTTCAGCCCGGTCCTGTACAGTATCAGATATCACTTCAGTACTACACCAATATGCAGAGCTTGTCGTACAGCATTGTATAGTACAGCACTCTGGTTGTGGGGAATTCAAGGACACACATGATCCTTAGTCTTATTCCTTCTGTTTGGAAGCCTGTACAGTAAAGGCTGCATAACAAGCAAAGAAAGCCGCAGATTTAAGATGTAGATTTTGTGTGGTTTGTAAGCATGTTAAGTGCTTTTATGGTCACATAACATCTTTGGGAAAAAAAACAAAAAAAAAACCATTACATTTCAAGAAACACATACACAAATTCAGAGAGAAAAACTAGTGTTTTCCACTATGGTTTTAAAACATTCACAAAAGACTATGTCAGGAACAAGAGGCCATTTGTGAAACATCAATGCAAACACATATGGCTTGAACCTGCACAAAATGTTCAACTTTTTCTGTATTTTAGTACACTTAGTTTAGTCAGGGGTGGCCAACCAATAACTTGAATGGGTAGAATTCCCCCTAAATGTTCATGTTTAATCAAATTATTTCTCTAAAACTAAGCAATACTAGTTAAGCTACCTACTAATGGTAACTGGAGTTAAACTAGCATCACACAAGATTATCCATGTCAACATGTTTCGTGGTAGTTTTTCTCGGTTCAACTGGACTGGTTTAGCTCTTAAACCAGTCCAGTTGAACCGAGAAGAACTACTAAGAAGAATGATGACCTGGGTTAATGTGAACCTGCACAGACTTGTCAACATGTTTAAAAAAAAAAAAAAAACATGAGGGAAAAAAACACATTGAAAATGTTTTCATCATCCCTAGCATCATTAACAGGTTAAATAAATAAATAACATTCCAGACGTCACATAGTTTTAAAACTAAACCTACTAGCTAACATCAGTTAACTACAGTAGCTATCTTTAATTAGCACAACTGTTTCCTCTTACCTTGGTGTAAACAGTAGAACATGCAGATATGTCAAATTAGAGGATGGATTTCAAGTCTGCCCATCCCATGAAAATGTCACTATTGATTTGTTATTTTGTATGCAGCAGAAGTAGAAGTGGAGAGGTTTGAGGTGAGCTTCTAACCAAAAATGATAGAAATATAAAGAGGTATCATTAAAGTTAATCTAAGGATACTTAATGCTAACTACTGTAACCATTAACATCCAAGTACTTTGGGTTGAGTTTATGAAAAAATTTAGTTTAATGAGGTCCTTGGCTCAATACGGGGAAAAAAAGCCCCAAGTATAAATGAGTGCTTATTAGCCCTACGTTTAGAACCAGCCTTAAAAAAAATATATAAAAATAAAAATCCCATGTGCAATGTTTCTTTGGACTGCTTTTAGTTTAGATTATAGGACACATTTGCAGTGGTATTGTTTATGCTACGCAACACTTACGCAATGTTACAATATATGTCACAATATTATTTCTGTGTTTAATTTTAGGCCATGGTGTTTTATTGACGATGGGAGAGTCAGACCACTGCGTAAAGTCTCCAGCACATCCATAAGATTCTCCATGGGGTTAAAAGATCTGTGGACCTGGTGGCTGATCCACCTGTGGGGGGGGGGGGGGGGGGGGGG
>JAPTYQ010000007.1:17882279-17893549 GCA_029814465.1 Ostorhinchus cyanosoma
TGTGTGTGTGTGTGTGTGTGTGTGTGTGTGTGTGTGCGTGCGTGTGTGTGCAGTGTCTTTACACCAGCGGTCATCTCTTCTCCTCTCCTCTCCTTCTGCTGTTATCACCCTTCTCTCCGTCTTCATTCAGAATATGTTTCCGCAGCTTAAATGGGTTGCTATATAGGCTACGTTATGTAATTGATGGGTGCACTGGATCGTTTTGTTTTTCTGAATGGACACATTTTCAGAATACAGAGCAGTGCAGCCCGGTGTAGCATAAATGAAACATTTCACCTTGATGTGAGATTTAAGCACTGCTTCCTTTGAAACCTGGAAATGTAAGGCCCAAGAGCAGCATGGTGATTGACAGGCATGATTGTGTGTGGGAGAGTAAAGTAAAACTGACATTGTCACAAGTGTTTACTGGATTGTATCCCATCAACAGAAAAGAAACGTCACATAAACTTAACACCTATATTTTTGGACATTTCATTGTTTGATGAATTGGATGGTACTTGTCTTGTGTGTAAGTGTGCTCTCACCACAGCATTGATGTTAAACACACTCTCATTTTATCAGCTCAAAGTGTACAGTAGCTGCTGAAGGAGAGACTGTCATTATAAGCCTTGGGAGTGTTTGTAGTCCAGAGTATCAGGTGCCCAGTTTCATCTCAGTTAAGTCACTAATGAGCATTTATGTATATATTCCACATGTACATTAATATTCACAGTGTTTGAGCCACTGCTATTTGCCCGCTTTCTGTGTCACAGCGAAAACCCACCCATGACTAATGAATATTTAAGAGCTTGTCTGCAGACTAAGGAAAGTCATTATTGTATGAAGGAGACCCAGCAGATAAACTGTAGACCTCCTCAGATGAAGGCAAGGGGGGGGAGAGGTGTTCTGTTAATTTACATCCAGTAATCAGTCCCAATTTTCTTTACCTTCAGTTGTCATCTGCAGTATGCCACCCTCTCCTCACATTCAGAAATTTATTGTTATTCACTAACCACCTAGTATAACATGTGTCCAAATGTTTTAAGATGATTAAGTGACAATTTCACACATTTCTCCCACCTGATAATTTGGTTTTCTCAAATGAAAATGTATAAGGGTACAGTACTCCTGTTATCAGTGTTTTTTTCTTTTTCTTTCTTTCTTTCTCTTTTTTTTTTTTTTTTGGAAGGGAAATACAAAAAACAATCATCTTGTACTGTACACGCACACAGATGGCAGGTCAGTATTCCAAATAATTTTTAAGCTTACTAAAGGCACTGCTGCCCAGTATACATGATAGAGACATCTCTCTGTTGCCTCCGCAATGCCACATTTCTAGTAGTTATTATTCATCTAGTCAGCTTAATCAGGCTTTAACCGGTTAACTTGCGTTTACTGGATTTGTATTTCCACGTGGGTTTATTTTACAGTATGGTTTGTTTTAGGTTGAAGCCTCTTGAAATATTTTTAGGGTTTGGTGCTGTGTTGTACACTGTGTGGTGAAAAGAATGGAAGAGGCTGGAAATATAATACTGGTCATGAGAGGAATCCACTTTAACGCACTGAAGCTTCACGCTGGATGTTTATTTTGTCATGTAAATTGTAAGATAATTTTAAAAAATGTATTTAAAAGTATAATTTAATTTAGGGTCTAAATTTGGCTTCAGATTTAATCACGCATTGCCACAACCTGCCTAAAAATTCTTGCCTGCAGCACTGGTGAAACATTGTATATTAAGTAATAGGAATACTATAGTATGAAATACTGAAGAAGAACAGTACCTAACCATATATGACCAAAGGATTTAAAGGTGTACAGTAAAAATATCCACTTGAGTCCATTCTGGCACTTCCTCCACCCCAGTTGAACATATTTGGCAGCCATTTTGGGAATGCAGTAGAAATCCATCGATATAACAAGCCACTTTGTGGATTGCCTCCAGAATGTCACAGTGCTTGTTAACTGCTTGGCCTTTTTGTCTCAGACAGTGTTTATCCCTTCCCCTTCCTTTTTTTCTTTTTTTGTTCCTGCATAATACTCATTAGAAGAATATTCCCCTATGGAGCAAAACTAATGTTTGATGTGAGTGCCAGATGAGAATGGTTTCAGGTGTACGTCTAAAAGTCAACGATAAGTCATATAATTAACTACACAACAGCGTTTAATAGCCTGTAATAGACCTTAGCTTAAATATTTGTTTTTATTTCGGAACAATGCATAAAGTTTCCCACCTGATGCTGGGACTGCTGTTTTATGGCACCTCAGCTTCAAATGTTGAATTTGAGTCTCTGGTTACCATGGCAACCCCTAAAAAGTCTGTTACCCTTAAACCTTCAAAGAAATTGCAAATAATTTCAAATTAGGTCTGTCATGCTTATTTTTTTTCTCTGTATCTCTTTATCTTACTGTAATATAATCAAATTAGTAGCTACTCACGACCTGCTTCAGCTCAGTGATAGTTAGCATAGACACTTAGCAACTAGCAAGTACTGGCAGGCTAGCTGCCTGATGACTAACTGGCTTGAATCCCTCTACCCACAAAGCACCTTTTTCACACATAACATGCTTCTCTTTGCACTATATCATTTTTTTTATTCCTTGAAATACTAATAACACAATTGCAAAACCTATTTCCAGACCACACAGGGTGGCTTTATAATTGAATAGAGAATTTGCCCCTTAGCTGCATTATGCAACAGAAAAATGCTGTTACAATGAATTATTTTGATTTCCTTCCAGCCATAAGGTGAGGAGGGAAAATAAAATACCTTGTTCAAAGAGAGATTTTTTTTTTTCCTGGTGTTTGAGGGGAGGTGGTTTTATTAAGATAGAAATCAAAGCTTTTTGAACGCAACCAGTGTTGTTTTCCCGAATTTAAAAGACTTTCATAGCAGTTGCAATTCACATACGAAGAAAAACTCATTGGGTCAATTAATTGAGCAGAACTTTTAGAAATAGCCCACCATTTTGTATATTTTCAAAGTACTTTCAAACCGGTGATGAATATAAATTTTGTAAAAAATCCTTCTCTCCCACCACACCTCAACAGCATTCAGCATCTAAAAATTCAAGTGTTCCAATTCAAAGTGAAAACTTTAAGGCATGTTTTTTAGTTTTCAAAGGACTTTTGTTTTGGAATCTCCCCTCCCTGCAAGTATTACAGGAATGCGTAATGAAAGCACACATTGAGACTGAATAAGTATTTGCGAATGTGCCATGTTGCTGGCAGAAAGCTTTTGTTCGGTTATAAAACTCTTTTTAAAAAAATGGTATGAAATACGGTTAAAAATCCCTAGTTTTTAAATTGTGTGATTATAAACAGAGAACACTGATACATTCATATTTTCATATTTCATATGTTAATATAAAATATAGTTGGACTTATTTTGGACGAGCATGCACTCTTTTATTGTGATGTTATAAACTGCACCACGTGCAATTATAATAGGTTTTAATTACATATATTTATGATCCAGTAATTTCTATTTCCTTACTTTACATTGAATTCATTAAGTTTAAGGGGTTAAAAAATGTGTTTGGTTCACATAAAAATATTAACAGTTGATCCGTAAATAGTGTTGGTGTATTATAGGTATGCGGAACGTACAGTACAAACAGATTCCAGTTGTGGGTGCAACCATGTGTTTCCATTACCTTTGCCAAAATTGCAAGCAGACACGCTTCTTTATATTTCTTCGTGCTGGTTCTAAAACATTTGATTAAAAGTTAGATGTTTGGAAAACTGTGCTAGAGGTAAATTCTGTTGCAACTTCTGATGTTCTTAGTTTTTGTAAATCAAAACCTCAACTGAAACGAGCTGTAAAAATGGGCTTTTGAATCCCGGTGAAACTTTTGTTGCTTAAAGGAAACAAGCATTTAAATCTAATTTGTATTCTCTCTCTTTAAACACACACACAGGCCCAGGCATTCAACTGATGTGAAAAATGTATCCTGGATTCTAATAGCGAAGTTGTATGTTTGCCAAGGTGCATGTGTGTCCTCAGTTCACCCTGCTACCCATATGGTTTTCTACAAGTCATGGTGAGCTCACTGCGTAGTTGAAGGGGGGAAAGTAGCTAAAGAGGGTTTAAGAAAATAAAGAAATGTTAGTCTTCAGTAACTTTTCAAACTATTCTAGAGAGAATAAGTGCTGCACATTCTCTGTTTCCATCTTGGCTCCAGGAAGACTTTTTAAGCCTCGTGCCAGTAAGCAGCCATCACAGCAGCCAAAATGTTAAGATTGTGTACAGTCCCACTTAGGGTACATGCACTGTGCTGTGGGTAAACGTAGTGAGAATTATTTACACTGTAGTATTTATTTTGCCGTTGTTTTTTTTTCTCAAAATTAAGATTATGGGAATTTTAAAGTATTTCCACAGAGTGAAAATGATATTTTTCATTGAACACATCTTTAGTTTCTAGAAATACAACAGCAGGAAAT
Organism: Ostorhinchus cyanosoma; assembly: GCA_029814465.1. Taxonomy (NCBI): domain Eukaryota; kingdom Metazoa; phylum Chordata; class Actinopteri; order Kurtiformes; family Apogonidae; genus Ostorhinchus; species Ostorhinchus cyanosoma. The sequence goes on from JAPTYQ010000007.1 coordinate 17,886,701, forward strand.
CAGTGTGAGACATTTTGCTGCTTAAAAGAAAGTCTTTTATCAAAAATTTCTTTTTCATTTCTCTTTTTTTTTTAATCATGGAAATGAAAGACGCATTTGTTTTGATAGCGTCTGCATTGTTTATTGCCCTGAAATTGACCTTGATAGAGATCGATTTCAAAATAGATTCTTTCTAAAAGCTCAAAATCATTATTAATTTGCCTTAAAGCTTATTGTTTCAAAAAATATGAAGTTACGGTTGTTTTATCTTCTTGGGTTGTAAGGCTTGGTTTATGACAGTTAGTCCATGTGAAAAAAAAGAGAAACATGTGTAACCTGTTCAACAACAAACATGTAGTGAAGATGAGTTCCAGTTTTATCAAATTTACTGGTTTCATTTCATAAAATGTTTGATATTTTAAAAGTGATGAATTCAAGAAAAAAAAAAAGTGTGATAAACTGTGATTCAAAACACTGAAATGGTCGAATACCTTACAGTCTCTATACAGATCCTGTCCTTGTGTCAGTCTCTATAAGATACTTTAGTGGTTAGTACAGCCATCATCTGTGACAGCAGCGGCACAGTGTTATTCACTTTATTAAGACCTTAGAATAAAAGACTCTGGCAGCTGTCATGTGCACTTACATGAAGCTTATTTTTCTTATTGTATCTTTCATGAATAGGTTAACTGGCATGAATGCATTTAAGACAAAATGTCTTTTACGACCTTTGGCTGCAGTAGGCTCTGCCTCTGGCTCGCGTGTCAATGTTATTCAATCATTTATTTATTCATTTTTTTTTTATATATAGAATTTATTCTTACTCCTGATCAGCCAACATGCATTTACAGATTGCCTGGTAACGGGTCCATGTCTGAAAAGAAAAGAAAAGAAAAGAAAAAGAAAAAGCCTCTCATAGAGATGGTGTAAATGTACAAAATTGAATTTAATTAATGTAGAACACAGGCAAAAAAAAAGAAAAATCTCATGTTTGAATCAGAATAAACCACTCAATTCTCCATTCATTGCAATAACCTGACAAAAACTGTGTGGCATGGTTTTTATAGTAATGTCACCAGAAACAGCAGATGAGCTTGGGTTACACTCTAGGGCTTGTGAGCTATAGATTGTTACCATCATAGATAATAATTCTGCCACATCCAAAGAGACCACATAGACCAACAATTCATGTGCATTAGCAAGGCCAAAAGGCCAGATGATTTTCATAAATGGAGCTGATGGGCTTCGAGGTGACGCCTCTCACTGTACTTAGAGCAGACTACAGAGACCAACCTAAACTATGGTGTTGGTTTCATTTATAGGTTTTATTTACACTTTCCTCTTTATTTTTATTCACGCATATTGGAAATAGACAGGACAGGCAACAGAGAAGGAACGTGGGTTAAAATGTAACAAAAGGCCTAGGTCGGATTCAGACTTGGCCCGTTCTGGTACGTGGCACACTCTCTTCCAGGTGAGGTAAAAGAGTGACACTCCCATTCATAATTTGGCAGTGAATCAGCCAGTAAATGTACCCATGGTGAAGAGGCAAATAGTTCCTTACCAGTGCAATGACACAGCATAGTAACAAACAACATTATTCATGTATGCTCATAAAAACATTACAAACCTGTTGGGGCTGTTCATCCGGTGCGCTAGTTTAATCTATGGAAACCATAAACAACAGATATATTTGGACTTCGCCATCAGCAGAAAAAAATTCCAGTGCATCCATTTGTTTTAAGTACACGTCTTTAAATAGTATCAGTGTTTGCTTGCCCTATCAAAGACAGTGCAAGAAAAAAAAACTTTGCGTCCCGAGAACAGAGTTATATTTGATATGTGATAATGTGAAGGTATGTATATGCAATCTCTGTAGTATCGAGCAAGTGTAATCGCAGTCACACCAACCAGCAGCCTAAGAGAACTGTTCATGAAAACTATGCAAATGAAAAATAATATATCCTACACACTGCATTAACTGAAATGAACAAAAAGAAACGTTTAAGAGGAAAAAGATTGATGTCGCATTTTAGTGTTCTGATGCTCCCAAAGTATTTAAAGATCACATAATTAAAACCTTAAAGGTCCAGTGTGTAGGATTAAGGAGGATCTAACTGGAGAAATGGAATGTAATATTACTAATTATGCTTTCATCAGTGCATAAATACACAAAAATAACAATTGTGTTTTGGTTACCCCAGAATGAGCACAGAGCAGGTCACCGTCCACATCCTCCATGTTTCCATCATAGTGGAGTTAATACACACTTAACTAAAAGCCAGAAAGCACAAAATCAGAGTCCATTGTGGCCACCGTAGGGGAGAGAGAGTGTGTGTCTTACTGGTTTCAGTCTGCATCTAATGTTACTAAATATCACAGGCTGAACCTTTAACCTTTAACTATAGTTCTCAAGCAGTAGCGTGTGTTTTAAGTTAGATCTTATGTAAATTATGACAATTTTATATGTGTGCACTTTTTGCCGTCAGTTTTTAGGACTTGAATGTAAGTTTTCCCAAGGATGTTTTGTGCTGGCTGTCAGAGTGTGTCTTACAGAATTCTTAAGGTTGATTTAGTAGCTTTCCAGAATGTTTCAACATTATCTTTTCCACAAGAACCCTTTTTTTTTTTTTTTTTTGGAGGGGGGGGGGGTGCTGCTTCGTTTTAGCTGATACACCATATAGATTGTAAACTTTATGTATGAAATCGTTTCACATGTCTGCACATTCATGGTGCTGTACTGCATATTCACCCATTTTAGACCCAGCTATAGAGTGTCTTAACTGTAAACCTATTGACACATTACTCTTAAGGGGAGGGGATCTTGAGTATTTGGCCACACTCATTTCTTGTGAAATGCTGTAACTGTTTTATTTACTTAACAATTTCATCTTGCAACAGAGTATTGTATAGATAAAGTTCTGTGGTCAGGTTGGGCCCCCTCCCTGATGAATTATAATAAAAAAAAATACAAAAAAAAAACCCTGTGCTTTGTGCCAGTTTATGTTAATTCGTAACTAAGTATAGTCCTGCGTTATGTTTAGGTCATTAATTCTAATTCCGCTTCCCCACAGACCACTGGACAGGAGGGGCCAGCACTTGGTGAAGTATCTATAGGGCACTTGACTGTGTTGCAGTGTGTCAGCATTACACTTTTAGATAGGTCACATGTCAAATGAGCTTATGAGACATATATAATCTGCATTTACAATATAACTCCCTGCCAGACTTTAAATACTCTTAAAAAGTGCTAAGATCCATACGGCTCAAATAAGCTCAGAATATTTATATTTAGTCATCTGGGTTTAATATCTTATTCACATATTGAGCACAATCTGTTACTGCAGATACAGTATACTGAAGAAATCATTAGTTTACCTGAATAATGATTCAGTTTTCTCTCTGTCCTTTGGCATGTGTATTGTTGTTGCCGTAGCTACAAGCTGAAGAAATATATTGCATCATAAAACCTTTTTGCAAAGTCCATTTTCAGTTTTTCTCCACTGCTATATTGTTAATGCGAACCATGTTAACAAATTTTGTAGCATGTCATTATGTTTTTTTTTTGTTTTGTTTTTTTTTGTTTTTTTTTTTTAGACTTGCGAACACTCTGGTTTAAAAGCCAAATATTAAACTTGCCAGGCTCTGGAAAAGAGGTTGGATTGCTGACCCTCAAAAGCAAAGAGCAGCTAACAAAAAGTGCAGGGTTATGCTGAAATGCTGAAAGTACCCTGGTGAAAGTGTAAGAGTTCATCTCTGAGCTGGACCACCCCAACACTGGCCTGTGCACTCTTGTACAGCGTGATCCATAAGTTGTCGAGCTGCTCATGAGCACACTCATAAGTAATACAGTGTATTCATGGTTAGCGGCTAAATTAAAACTCTCATTATTCTTTAATATATCTGACAGTGTTAGTGTAAATTTAACTTACAGGTATATTTAAATGGCATGACAAAACGTGCTAGAAAGCTCTTAGATAATGGAAAATGTATTCATCTATAACATTAGACTCAGTATCATAACCTTGTACATGGTTGCCTTTTTAAGATGCGGCGGTATGACTATGTTTAAATCTATCAAAGTGTGTGAGAATACCTGTACTATAACCATGTATAGTGTTGCCTTGCATATTAGTGTCAAAGTAATTTTTTTTTTTTTTTTGCCTAACCTAAACAGTTTCTATGCTTGGTGCGGTTTCGCTGTGTGACAAATATAATGTACACTTTACTGTCTTACTTTATGTCAAGAGGCTGCACAGATGTCTGTAGTGTAAGAAGTGCAAGCTCGTTAGCAGAGGTTTCACACTGCCCTCATAATTCTTCACAAAGCATCTTTGTTCTGGTTTATCTCTCAAGGACAGAAAGTCAGGAGACACTTGGTTTTCTTCTGGAGATTTACAGTCACTAAACGCCCTCTGCACTATTCAGTCCACTTGCAGAGATTTTGGTTATACAATGTCCAGGCAACAAAAAAAAAAAAAAAAAAGAGACCCTTACTTACATGACAAAATTTACATGGTTGATATCATTCGGCAAATTATAAAGTATTTTTTTTAACCACGATCCAGTTGACAGAGAAGTCCTATATCTGCATCTGTGTAGGTTCATGACGATCTTTTAATGGCCTGTGAGGTGCTTTTTGGAGTGGCAAAATGTCCTCAATGTGTGTAGTAGCTGTAGAGAGGCAGTTGCTGTGGACACTTGTGCCTAAATGATAACTCTTGAATTCAGCATTATCTGCTTCGGGGGTTAGAGGTGTTTTGGAGATGATCACATGAGTAGTCAGATGGTTCTTTTTGGTCAAATGCTCATTAACAAAAGCACAGTGGGTTGCCAATTCTGTGAGACTTCTCAGAATTTTCTTTTTTACGTCGCTAAAAGTGACAAACTGTCGTCAGAACGGTTCGCTTTATGAGATAACATCAAATTTAGCATAAAAGATGATCCCATCACATGAATTTTTTATTGCCTATAATTGAAAAAGAATATTCGAAGTTGATTTTTTTGCAAATAAATAACGGATGTGCTATGGATAACGGATGGTAGTGGGTGTGTTTTTGACAGATGATGACGAAGTTGACCAAGCTGTCCTGTCAAAAAAAATAGTTGGACTCTCCTATACTTGTGCAGTGGTATTGTAGTGTTTATTGTTACTTGTTTGCTTGAAGAATTTATTTGAAAGCCGCACATCCTGCCACATCAAATGGCTCTCTGTTGGACTGAATGTCTTCACACACTCATCTGCTGTACTATTGCAGATCTTGTAGTGGCACGAACAGTTAAATTTAGGGACTATTAGAAGGATTTGGTGTTTGATACACAGGAATGCACGGACAGTTATTTAGTAAATCCGAGCTGAAGCAGTGGTCATAAGATTACTCTCCGTAATTACTTGACCAACAGAAAGCATTTGAGAAGAAAATGGTGTTGCTATAAAACAGAAAGATGCCATTTTTAGTGTTTAAATATCGCAGACTTTCCCTGCAGAGATTGACATGGAAAATATAGTTTAGAATCACTGTTTTTTTCCTCATCCTTGGGTGAAGAAATGGTTAAAGGATTGGCACTCAGCGTGACCTTACATGGTGTAACACTTGGTTCTAATGTGTTATCATTTTATGGGGCATTTAGGCACATCTCAGAAATATTTCCTTGTTGATTCTTGGTTACACAGTACAGTTTCAGTTAAGGGAAGTACGAAAGTCAGGCAAATGTATCACAGCAAAGTGAAAATCTTGGCTCAACTTGTCAACAGCCTACGTGTGCTTGTTGGTGGTATTCAGTGGCTGCTATGAAAGCAAATCAATTAAATCTTCAGTCTGAGAGGAGTTTTCTCCTGCTTGTGCTAAGTGTGTGTGATTTAGGTGCATTAGTTGCATTACCTGTTAATTGCCTCACAATGTTATAGACGAACACTCGAATGTAATAAGAGACTTGACACTTCAAATTGCTCAGATTTAATCAGCCGATAGAACATTGTTGGCAAAAGATGATATTCCACTTCCTAAAACAGAAATTTTTAATTGTGTAGATCTAAGAGAACAGACAATATATCATTAGGGATGTTTAATTTGATTTATTTTTCTTGTTTTTTTAAAAGAAAAGTTTGAGATATTGACTAATTACACTCAGTTGTAATCTTATATTGTCTTGTCGAAACTGTGAAATGAAAATTTCCACCTCAGATCATCTCTTCTTTACTATTCCTTAAAACGTCTCAGTGCGCTTGCCATACATTCTCAGTGTGTAATAAATTCTATTAGGATGCATATTCGCACCATACTATTAAAGTATAATTTGTGGTAGTTTATATGCTAATGCAATTGGGCTAAATGGATGATTGAAATTAATAATTACAACGTTGGACAGTGATCGTTTGGCAGTAGAGGTTTCAAACAAACTCATAAATTACCATGAATTAGGTGCTAAACAAAACACTCTTGGTAAATGCGACTCTGCATCATCAATGTACTGTATGCACATGCATGGACTTGAGATTTTCACATTGCCCCGTGGCCCTTTTGTCTCCACATTCAAATGTACCAAGGGCCTGAATATATGCTGTATTGTAAGTACTATTTGCATATGCAAGATGTATATTATTCACATGGCTGATGCTGTTTCTTTCATAAGCACGCCTCTTATGTCTGTTCTCAATCCCATCCCCCATCCTCACCATTTTTTGCCCCCCCACGCCCAACACACACACAAACACACTTGATTAACTAATGTCCTATTCGATGCAGCGTATTTCATGAGCTTGTCACCTAATACAGGCAGCTGATTAACCTGGAGTCTGCCTGCTGAAGTTGCTACCCTCGTGTTCCTGTCTTAATTTTTTTTCTTCTTTTTGCCCCCCCCCCTCTCCAC
>JAPTYQ010000007.1:17904533-17916445 GCA_029814465.1 Ostorhinchus cyanosoma
TGTGTTTGTGTGTGTGTGTGTGTGTGTGTGTGTGTGTGTGTGTGTGTGTGTGTGTGTGTGTGTGTGTGTGTGTACATTGCCATGATACATAAATCATGGCAGTTGTGAACCCATACTGACCAGTTTGGAAACTATAGATGTCCAAGCTTACTGTGGTATAATTTACAACAACAATAACAAAAAAAAAAAATCATCTGGGGTGGGGCTACATATTCCCTCTAAAAAATACTGATGGTCACAAGATTGCCTTCTTATGTAAAAATAAAAAAGAGAGTAGTTAATTTGACACTGGGTTTTATTTATTTCTATGGTATTAAGGGATTATAATGCAGCTGTTGTCAAGGTACCAACTTCAATCATTTTACTGAAATGTATCTTCCCGTCCATGGTGACGGTATCAAATATTTCTCTTTTGTTTTCTAATCGTTGTCCATACATTTTAATGGGTAAGATTACGTTTACTAAATTAGGGTGTGTTGATGAGACAGTATTTGAGCAAAAATATGTTTCTTTTTTTCTGAAGTTTGGAGTTTAACTCATCTGCATACACTGCCACTAATATCTTTAAAGACTGTTAAGGCTAGTAGACCTCTTCCATTTCGAAACATAAGAAAAAAAGAAAGATTCTTTTGCTGATGTTTTTTAGCCTTTTAAATTCACAGTTATGGCAGGCTGGAATATGCGACTAAACTCTCTCCTTCATGATTGCTGCTCTTCAACTTGCACCTGACTGTTATGGGTTGTAGATTAAAAAAAAAAAAGAAAAGAATTTGTCATTTTCAATATTGTTGTTATAGAGTAACCTGGTTTTAATTTGATAATCTAATTATATAGTACATGAGGGAGTTTAGGCTACTTGTTGATTGGAACAGTGTTAAAGAGGGAGGACTTTAATTTGAATTAAATCTGAATTGGAAGTAAATACCATCTTGATCCGAGCATCGCTGTAGAACCTGTTCATTACTATTGCAAAGCTATTTTAGCAGGTGGGGGCTAATTGCATTGGCCTTGATGCATTGACTCTCCCTGAGGCATGCAATGTTTTGAGAGGAAATACATTCTCAAAGGAAAACAAGTAGCTCTGTTATACCACAAGTTGTAGAGGGACTTTCTAGACAGTAGTATACATTCCTGAATTTTCTAAAACCTAGACACAGCATGTACAGAATAGAATTGGAAGTTAGTGTGCAGAAGTTGTCATCCATGCATCACATCACTTAAGGTTCATCTGTGATATTGAAATCATTTTGTTTTGCTTTTCATCCAGAATAGGACACACACACACTCTCTCTCTCTCACACACACACACACACACACACACACACACACACACACATGCAACTGCCTACAACTGCAATCTGAAGGATTTGCTCATTTATGTGAGCAAACACTTTCGTAGTTGTATCGTTAAAAGAATAACTAACTGCATACAGTGGTCTTAAAAAGACCTGTTGTAGATTAAAAAAAAACAAAAAGTGCTACTTTGCACATTTTCTTAAAATGCCTGTGCTTAATATTTAATCATTTTCCTTAAATGAACTTCTATTATTTTCTTTTATTCAATTTCAAAGGAAAAAAAAAACATTTTTTTTAAATCTTGATAAGTGGACTGCATTATTTTCTTGCATATATGTTGCACTGCTTAAACCAATAAGTGCACTACTGTTAACAGAGATATTATAGTTTTAGTAAAGAGGATTTTTTTTCAATCTAACATTTGGTTGTAGAGTTCACTTGTAATAGAATAGCCTTGTTTCAATTTATTCATTAAGTAATTCAGCAGTTCTTGGCTTTTTGTTATTGCTTGCAGTTACCTACAGTATATAATTGTGTCGTGTTAATGCAAGCAGTTATTTTTATTTAAATCTGTACCATTATGTGTGCTCATCGATGTTTAAACCTTTGAATCAATTCTTTTATTGAGTCAGTTCCCTATAACAGTTATTGGATTGCATATTTTAGAAACAGAATTTTCCTTTTCTTTGAGAACATCCAAGCCAAACAACAGTAACAGCGAAAAACAATAATAATAAACTCCCATCCAACTCAGTTGGTGGAGGTGATAATAATAGCTATTATTATATTAATAATAATACATTTATAGTGTGTGTGTGTGTAACATAAATGATTTGTGTGTCCTAGAACAACTTTCTGTGGGATTAAGGGTGTCGCAAGGTGATGGAATGCAGCTTCTTTGATAGGGTATCTGTCACTTGTACACAGTTGTGTCCTTTCCTTAGTGTTTGTATGTCTGTGAGTGTCTGTGTGTGGTTTAGAGCCTAATCAAACTGTTGATAAGTGATATATCTGAACTGTAGGGCTTCCTTTGCAATATGCAGCGCAGGTACTATGAGAAGCAGCTCTCCAAACCTTTTGGGCTAATAAGGCACCTGTAACAGTTGTTCAGATGTCAAGCATTGTTGACTTCACTGATCCAGTTTGGAGAAGTTATGTCAAGGAGTTTGATGCTAAATTTGAATTGCTACTAGATTTCAGATCCCCGTGCAGTCATTTGAAATGAAGTTAAGTAATGTACAATGTTTTAGATGATTTGGAGAAATTTCTCCTCATCCTGACAAGAAAATATTGAACTGTACTGAAAAAGCGGGAGGTTAGACCTCACCAAAAGTAGCACATTATTTAACATTTGATTGGGCCTGTCTCCTATGGTGTGCATATAAGCCTAAACTGTATGGTTCCTGTTTGTAGCTGTTGTTGCCAGGATGGCAATATTGCTGCATGCTAGTGCTATATTTGTCTCTACACAGCACGTGGAGGTAATCTCTTGCCTTAACAGACAATGCACTAAATAGAATATGTAAGCAACTGCCGAGATCTCTTTCCAACAGTATTGCCACATGTGCGGCACACAGCTCATGATGTTGGTGTTTGTTGTCTGTTCAGTACCAAGTGAAACACTGCCAAACTAACATCATCACTTCTTTAAACGCAAAGGCAGAGACATGAATTGAATTGTTTCAGTGTAATGTATGTATTCAGTAATCTAGCATTCCTTCATGGCACCTAAATTTTTTGCATATTTTGTGTAAACACATATATCAAATGCACTATTGACTGTAGCTAGATGAGTACAACCAGCTTTGTGGTATCATTGGTCTAAATAGTAGGTTAAGTAGCTCGATGTTGGTTTTGAAATATTTGATTTCAGATTTACACTATCAATTGTTTCTCTATAATTTTTTTGGAATATCAAAAGTAGCCAATCTCAACGTTATCTGGATGAGGGCTAATAACTCGTCCCATCGTCAGTTGACTTCTTGTATCATAATGGTGTTTGATAGCAGACAGGCTTTGAAAGGGGAAGAACCTTCTCTCCAGTGTGTCATAAACGTGCTATAGCATACCCAGGCCTTTTTCCCTCCCCTGTTGCATTAGCATCACACGCTCTTCACTGTCCATAGTTATATATTCCTTATACTGCTTCAGCTACTTGTGGTGGTGCTTAATTCTCTTTTGTCAGTGTTGCAAAAAGTTGGTTAAAAATGGTTAAAAACTTGCAACATTATCCAGAAAATAAGTCCTAATCTCAATCGTGCTTCTTCTAGCTGTTAGTTTGAAAAAAAAAAAAAAAAAGTATAGACTTTATGTTTGCAAAGTGTACGCATATTTTCCAGAACAAAACATATTGAGACGTAGATAATAGCCTTGAGCCTGCAGCTGTTTGTATTGTGTTTCAAATATATTACTGTTCATGTTTTGTTTATCTTAGTGTAGAAACACAGGGTCTACAGTACATTGTTGTCCTTCTTGCAGTATGTTTAATTCATCATTATAATCTTTGGTTTCAGACTCCTGCTTTTTTTTTTTCTGGTGATCATAGTGGTGTTGTTTATACATACATAGCTTCACACAACTGGATAAAGGATAGTCAGTTATTGAGTAATATTTCACAGTGTACTATATATGCATATATGCTTTACATTGAGATGAAAACAAGGAAATGGAAAATAGTAATGGTGAGGGTCATGTTGAGTAAGGAACAGGTTCATTTTATTCTGATAAGCATGTGTCTGTCTTCCTGTTTGTCTTTCACTCTGTCTCCATACATACATTCAGATTTTTTATTTAAGCATGAGTAAAGTCACAAAGCTAAGAATAGAATACAGAAAACACATGAAACCATTCAGATTAACTGCATTTTTGTCCTTCTACAGTACACATAAGAGTGAAATAAATAACTTCTTACAAATATTCTATATATATAAGAATCTCCATCTCCACACAGAGAAAGAATACATTTTCAGATAGTTTGATAAAGACATAATTGCAGCTAGAGTATACAATACCTTTTGGGATATAGGGAATATGCCTATCAAGTGCCTATCAATACATACAGCAACTATACAGAAGATTCATAGTTTTTCTCTCCTACATTGCACAGATACAGTATATACACAGTGGTCTATTGAAAATATACTATTTATACTATTACTGCTGAAACCTGCTGGTTGTGAGTGCATCCTAAGAGAACCCTTTAAAATACCTGAGATGTTATATTCATACACAGCAAATACATCTGCAAGTTTTATTTTTATTTTACATGTATACGCTGTGGAGGATTCAAAGATCTCAAATACGGTGTTAAAAATAGCCAAAATAAATAAATAAATAAATAAAAACAGATTTGAATTCTAAATTACTGCAGATGAGAATTGAGAAACAGACCGTTTTTTTTTTTGTTGTTTTTTTTTTTTTCACACAGCTCTGCCTTGTTTTACGAATGCCGTTTTTTTATTTTCAGTTTCTGCCGTTTGCAAACAAGCCATATACTGTACTGTACTGTATGTTTGGAGGAAAAAGGGCAAATGGCACTTCACTTTATACACAGCAGAGGGAGCCACACATCAACTGAAAGCGCTGACGTTTACACACTGCCTGGCAAGCTGTAACCCAACAAAGACAAACGCCAGTGCCGAGTCAAAGCTTCAGATATTTTGGGATATTGTTGGATAAATATTTCCATACTAGAATAGAGTTATATCTATCACATGGCAGCAGTTTGCATGGCAACAAAAGATGTGAGCACCTCCACTGATGTTATAAAGGGAGAAAAAAAAAAAAGGCTGTCAGCTGCATTAATAGTTCCAAAGTGCACCGTGTGTCCTTTGACCTTGTTGACAGGCCCTTCCACATGCAAGCCAATGCCCGCTTCCCCCACAAAGATCATGAAAGTTTCATATTATGACAACCTTATTGTTTACGTACAGCTTGGAATTGTAAAAGGCAAGCAGTGAGCAATGTGAAAAAAAAACGAAAAAAAAAAAAAACGGTCATTAAAAATTAGACTGACGTTACATCTAATTTCTAGCATTTATTTGGAAGAAAAGACTCAAAATGAGATTCCAAACTGAAAGATTTGGCCACAGATAAACACTCCACACACAGAAATCTTTCACAAAGAGCGATTTTTTTTTTTTTCCTACTGTAAATGATTGGTTGGGGTACATGAAAGCAGAACTAAAAGAAAATGTGGTAGAAGTAAAACCATAAACCAAGTTTTAGGACTGAGATGACTGAGTGGCTGCGAGATAAAAAGATTTGGGATGGCTTATTAAACCATCCCCTGTGGACTAATTACCACAGTTTTCTCTTTCACCTTCTCCAGCCTCATTTTTGTGCCAAATTGGGCAAAAAAAGAAAAAAAAAAGAATTAGACTTATTTAATTAAACCATTTGAAAATGAGCCGAACTGAGCAGAAAAAAAAAAAGAATCCAAATAAAGAAATTACCTATTACAATGCAAACACAATCTTTTTAACTAAATACGCATCGTACTAAACAAAAAGTGATTATTTTGAGTCTTTAAATCCTCCACAATTCATAGTTTTCAACCAAGTAAATAGGAGAAAACAGCTATGATTAACAAATACACTTTTTTGACAATTTAGTTTCATAGACATTATAATGTTAAATGATGCATTAATAATATAGGCAATGTGATATAGCTAGTCCCTGTCATCCAACTATCACACACACAAACAGCATCTGCAAAGATTTTACTCTCAAACATGCAGATTCTAGTTCAATTTTGAGCTTTACACACTGTTTTCAAAGTACTCCGCAGCTCAACTAAGCTATAATGACATCCACGGTATATTCACGATGATGCTTTCTCCTAACATGCAGTTCTTACACCACCTTGATGGAGTTTTTGACCATCAGGTAACTACCATCTGTCAGTCCAAATGAAGCATGCAGTCATGTCTACACAGCTTTTATTTCTGTAGGGGAGTACTTTGTTTTTCAATGGAGCACAAACTGTATTTTGAGTGTCCCTCGATAATGGGCGTTTTTTTTTTTTTTTTTTTTTTTTGTCACATCGATGAGGAGACTTAGACGTAATTTAGCCTCTGAAGACTAAACACTTAGCCTCTTTGTGTTCTCCGTCACTGTAGTCTTCTTGGCTCAGTCCAGCTCTATGAAAAGATTTTTTTTTTTTTTAATATGTGCAGCGTATCTGAAACATGCATTCCTGTTAAGTCCAGAACATTCCAACTCCTAGTCTGGCATTTATTTTCCACACTTAACTAAATATTAAGGAGGATTTCCAGCACTTAATCATTTTACAAATCTGTTGGATATTTGATCATGTAGTAGCAGACATTGCATATTACGTCAAAGTCTCGTTTACACAGTAAAATGTATATTCCCCCTTAAAAAAAAAAAAAAAAAAAAAAAAAATCAGTTTTTTCAATTTCATCTCACTGTTGATACAATTTTGCCACGAGCTCACAAACCTCATAAGCTCAGTTTATGCTTGTGTGGACTGGTTCAATAGACAACATGCACTATTCTTTCACTCTCTACGTACTGTAGGTCTCTCCTTTTTTAATGCAGAGACAAAAAAAAAAAAAAAAAAAAAAAAACAAAAAAAATAGCAAAATATGTTGGTGTGACATGATTGATTGCAGACTAAGAATCTTAGCACTATGATGTTCCTAAAAGGGGATGGTGGCAGTAATAGTACAATGGGGCCATGCTAATCATTAGAAATCAAGTGGACAAAAACTGTATTAGACAATGTTTATTTTCACAAACCAAAGAAGGGTTTAAGATAATTTAAGTTTTATGGAGAAAATTATTTTTTCTTTGTGTGTGGGGTTCCTACAACCGGGCTCGAATGCTACAGTTCTTTTTTTGGTTTTCTTTGTTTTTCTTCTCATGGCAGGGTGCTTATGAAAATGCATCTATGTTTTGTCACTTGATCACTATTCGTTGTTTATAGTTTTGTGGTTGTGTTAATTTGCCTATTGTAGACCAAAATAGTTTTTTTTTATAAGAAATGCAACAAAACATAAAAATGAATCTGACACAGTAGCTGTGATGTAAACTATCGCATGTCAAAACATGTACATGTTGCATTGTTCCTCTGATGAAACATAATACTCAATATTCATCGGTTGTGTTTTCTATACACACATTTAGCAAATCAGTGTGGACCTGTTCACCTTCGCTTTGGAGTATATCTACTTAGTTTGTCTGACTTTTTTTTGTTATAGCAGTTTTCTTCAAATATTGAGTCTCTGATATTTTAAGACTGTCCCTAAATTGCTAATCTGACATTGTGACTTCGAATACATTTAGCCATTTATACTTGAGATGGACCAAGATTTAAAGTTTGCACATATTTGTAGGTTGTTTATGAAGCCAAAAAGAGGAAGACAGAATAACGATACACAACATTTAATTAAACAAATTCAACTAAAATCTAACTGAGGTGCTCACAATCTCATGTTAATGTTTAGTTCCCAAAAAACAACAAAAAACAAACTAAGCATTAGTGCCAGCCATCAATAATACACCATGAATGAATAAACAAAAAATAAAAATGTAAAAATGAATTTAATGTGGTCCAAATATGGGATATGTGATCATTTACAAATTTATTTTTGTAATACCAACATATTGCTCCTAAACTGAATGTAAACTATTAGGCAAATTTGACAATATTTCTTGATGTAAGATTTTAGATGAATCTGCTGTATATTTTTTATCCTTTTGTGCTCAGAATAGGACATTTGGTGAATTTGGGCAATGAGATTACAGATCAGATATTACATGTGTCCCCATAAAAAGCAGCTTAGGTTTTGTCATCTGGCTTTCAGGCTTTTTGCTGCCATATCTTGTATGTAGATGCTTTTGTAAAGAAAATGCACTTGAGTTGAATTTTGAGATGTGCTTATAAATATGTGTATATTTTGTTAGGCTTTTATTTTGCCTACATTAGCTTGCTATTTTATTATTTCCCTAAAAAAAAAAAAATACTTCTCCTATATAGTTATGAACTTGGCAGAAGTGGAGCTGTTGTAGTAAAGGTAGTTAACATCACAACTAAGCAAACCCTGAAATATATGCTGCAGTAATGTGTTTTCAGTTTGTTTTTAATAATTTATGCTCCAAGTTGGTTTGTATTTTTATTATTATTATTGTTGTTGTTATGAAACAAGCTTGTTTGAAATGTATTGACTGCTGTTTTGAAATATGTGCAAGGACGTTTTATAATATGATTTGTCAAACACTGGACTGGAGTGAGTTTTCCAACATTTCCAAGTTGAGAGATGTATTTGACAGACATAACTGCACAGATGACACCCGTTAGCGCAGACATGAGCTGACAGACGAAACACATCCTCCCAGCTGTACATGGGAGGGTGACAAACCAGGCCGCCACTCTCCCATCCCAAAAAAAAAAGAGAAAAAAAAAAAAATCCTATCGTCATGTAGATGGAAGACATTCAGATGCTTACTTTGTGCTGGTTATTGCATTCACTGGGTGGTGAGTTACACATAATAGGGAATATTTGTTAGGTTTTCCTTCCAAATTCTTGCATGGCATATACAGATTTATTTTTTACGTCTGTATTTTCAGAAAAAAAAAAAAAAAAAACTTATAAAGGGATACCACTTGACAGCAATCCACACAAAATCACCTAATATGTTCTTGCTATTGTAATGCATTTATTGCAGTTGAGTCTCATCACACCAACCGCCACTTCTCAAACCAGAAAAGAGATTTGCACTAGACTTATTTTGGTCTTCTTCTATCAAAAGCAATATAATTCACTCAAAACATAGCACCATAGTATCTGATGGTTGTCTGCCCACAGTGGGAATGCTGAGTAAATGATGATATTTGATTTGATTTGACTATTCTTGTTTCGTTTTGCTTCGAAAGGTACAGAATTGGTCACGTTTCTAAATGCACATGACATCCACGTGTTGTTGTTTGTAGCAGTTTTTCTTTTCTTTTTTTTCTCTTCTCTTCTGTTTTTTTTTTTTTTTTTCTTTGTAATTATTTTCCAGCAGTTTCCCGAGTATTAGTGTCCAGATTTGAGGGGCATTAAAACTGTTGTTTCCTCCTGTGATTGTTTTGGACAAATCAAGCAGCTCTTGCAAATCCGAAGTGAGAGATGGGATGTATGAGGGAAGAGATCATTTCCCATGAGTCAGATGTCAATTGTCTCCATCACACAGCCGCTGATTAATGACCACATCAACAACGTCCTTTTAAAGATAAACTCAAATACCAAAAGACTAACCCAGCTGTCCACTGTTGCGCACGCCTCTCCCTTAAAAAACACTCGTCTTATATCTCTGCATATTTGGTCACTTTGAGTGCTTTTTTCCTGGGATGTTACAAAAAAAATGCTTTAAAGTGAAACAATAATGACACACTTGTAAGACAAAAAAAAAAATCAATCCAAATGCACCTTTCTTATCATATAAACAGCATCATTGGCTACATGTGTAGAGAATTTGTGTCCACCAAAATGTATCATACTTCATCCTTTTCCAACGAGGTCACCCACAACACAAGTAACTATTGACCTTGACGTCGTTATTTTGTTGATGGATAAGTGTAAATTTTTCAATAATTCACAAACAGAAAACTTCACCATTTTATCTGGATGTAGTAGCTTTCCTGTTTTCACCGCTTTGTGGTGTTGTTGAAAGATGTTGCGGTTTGTCTAAATATGTTGCGTGTTAGAGGAAGCATAAGTATGTGCCTTCTTGTAATCTCCTTGGTGAGCTTGTTATTATTGAGAAGCTGAAGCCAGCCAATTGTGTTTGCACTAAAACCAAATTGCTTTTGTGATGTAGACTATTTAAGCAAGCTTGTTGCGTCACTTTAACCGTACAGTATGCATGAGGGTGAAATTGGTAAGTCTAGGGCTAGAGCTCTCATCTGTTGACCTGTAAACCAGTGCAGCTTAGAGGATCTTGTGAATATATCTTGGCTTAGTTTCGCATTCAGTTTTCAATTCCATCTCCTTATTCATCGAGTTTGTCACAAACAATTTCAACAGTGCAAAAAAATAAAAATAGAAAAAAAAAAGTAAACTACACATACCATGAGTACAATACAGCTTTTACTTTCACATGCCACAGTTAAGAGTAACACACCTGCAGTAGAGATATTCATTTCTCTGAATCCATGGGAATGCATGAGTATACGAGGTCGCCTCAAGACTATTGGTCAAATTAATTTAGGTTGTTTTGAAATCTTGTAATTATTACATATTTTGTTGACAACTAAGAAAAGCCTACATGCTTTGAGTCTTACAAATGCACCTTATTCATGTCAGTCCATGTGGGGAAAAAAAAAAAGGCTGGCAATGTAATATCTCTGATTTAGCACCTTACTACACAGCATGTTTTCACTTTATGCCAGTTTAGCTATTCTTCCATACATATAATTTCCAAAATGAATCTCATATTTTGTGAAATTGTTTCATGGGATGTGCCAAAGTTTGGAGGCGATCTCCCAAGTGTTTATGATTATCATTTTCTTTTACTCCTCCTTCAGTTATAGCAATGGTATGTCAAAACTTTCCTATAACAGTGTGTGGAATCAATTTATCTCAGCAAACAGTATCATTACTTGCCATTTTACAATAAGCCCTGTATTTCACATATATTTACCAGTGATGTGTATTTGTTATTATAAAGAAAATAGCCGTAAAAGCTTCATTATGTTACATAATATTGTGACTTTTTTCGAAAAACTGTGAAGACTTATCTTGCATATACTTTATACAGAAGTATTAAGCCTTAATACAAAAGACTAAAAAAAGTGTGGAAGAATAAACTGATTGTTGCTAAGTAAGGATGATTTTTGTAAATGTTACCAGCACTTTTTTTGTAATTTTCACTCTCTGAGGTATTGTACAAGTTCAAGCTGTTTGTGAAGTTTGATTATGAAGGAATAAAAACTAGTACTTTCCTGTACTTCACAGAAAGTCTTGTGGCTGTGTTCTTTTTCTGTTTTTTGTCCGTTTTGTCCAGTTCTGTCATGAAGAAAAATTAATCTTTGACCTAAACAGCTGCCGGCGAACAAGAGCATCTGCTGACATAAAATGTTTAATAACTAGTGAACCACTAATTCTATCAATACATTGAAAAAATTCATGTAAAATTAAATTTTTGTCTGCTTTTTATCAGCATCAGCTATGGTTCATTTGGATGTTCAGATGCTCCATGGTGAACGTGGAAACCGTCATTTTCTGCAACATTGATTCACTAGTAAAATCCACGCAGCTGGATAAATAACATTTGTTTTTACATCCAGTTAATATTATATTTAGCAAAAAACATCAATTTTCTTCAGTTTTCTCTGTTTTTCTGTATCATGACCTTCAAATTTACTCATTGCAATTATGAAAATATAATCATAATCATTCTATTACATTAAAAGAAAATGCAGATGATAATATAATAAATGGTGACAAATCACATAGGAAAGGTTATCTGTAGAGCAAGATGTATTTGGAATTCAACGCAAAAAGTAATTTTAGCTTTCAGTGTTAAAATGACGATAGATAGATAGATAGATAGATAGATAGATAGATAGATAGATAGATAGATAGATAGAGAGATAGATAGATAGATAG
>JAPTYQ010000007.1:17977053-17989954 GCA_029814465.1 Ostorhinchus cyanosoma
CGCCCCCCCCAAACATGACAACAGACTGTGTAACAGAGGCACAGAACGTTTGAAGCATGTTAAGTTTCACTTTCGGTTTTAAGTATTTATGGAAAATTAGATGCGATCAGACTGCAAAACTGACTCAAATCTGTCTTTTTTTCCCCAACTCTTAGATTCTCATTTTCTCATGACAATGTGAACACCACAAATCACATTAAATCAAATCTGATCTTTATGATTCGGATTAGAGGCACTATAATATGTGGTAATTTTTCTCAACATAACCTGAGACTTGAAAGGAATTTGTGGGACTTTTGTATCACTCTTTCTTTGACAACCACAATTTTGCTTTGATAGTGTGGAAAAACTATGCCTCACTTTCTTTTCATCCTTATTGTCATTATCATTTCTGCACAAATTTATGGCTTCTCATGCACATCAGCTAATAAATTAAACTGTCAACACTGACTTCACAGGCTTCCATCAGTACTTCCATGCTGCATGTGATAACTTTATTGTTTTTTTGGGTTTTTTTTGCAAATGTGGCAGAGTTCACACTGATATTCATCAGATTTGAATAAGTAATTTGAGAGGCCTTACCAAAAATAATAAGCTTTTAAGCTGACATTGTGAATATGGTCAAACAAGTTCTCACCTCGTTTTTCTCTTTTTACTACACAGACTTCTTCCATATCTTAGGTTAACATTAGTGTTACTTTGTTGAAGTCTTTTTTGATAGTGTTTGGATTTTTGTTCATCAGTATTTTTGTACATTCTTTGCTTTTGCAAATATTTTTTGCATGTTTTTTAGAAGGTGGAAGAAATAAAACTCAGACAGGCACCGTTGTCGAGCCTTCAGGTACAAAATGCTGGTCTGTTGGTCTGGACCTGGTCCCACAGCACCAGTAGACCTGTGAGCTGCAGGTAAAACCCTGTTACCAGAGTTTTTGATGTTCCTTTGTTTTATTTTAGACCACAGCAGAAAGCTTCACTATGCTTTTAGGCTGGGAAATGCTCAAGACAATGTATCTTAGGGGGAGACTACTTCACTGCTGAAAAGCTATTATGCTGAAAGCAATTACAAACTACTATATGCAAAACTATGCAACTACTAAAACCACTGCTAGTAGAGGTAATTCTAATTAAAAAAAGGTCATTGGTTAAACTGGCATCTATGAGGAAAATCTCTGACGTGACATTGTTCAGTGTTGTGATGTATAATGTTGTAGTAGGACTTTTGTGGTGCATTTATAACACATGTTCATGTCATGATAAATCAGTTCCTTAGTTTTGTTTTACAGTGTGTTGGTACATAGTAATAAATCCTATAATTTGAGAGTTTTGAGACATCTCATTCCTAAATAATGAAGCTGAACAGTTGCCTTGCACCTCTGTTATCACTTCTCAACACATTTCATTATGTTGCTCCTGATCGTCTCTATCTGAACCAGAGTCTATTTCTAAACTTAGAGCAAACCATTGTACAATTTATCTTTCATTTTAAATAATCTGTAATTAATACCCCATCTGCAAATGTTGACTTGCTCATCCTGTCATGAATGTCAGACTTTGGGACTCTGCACTCATTTGTAATTTCCAAACATCACCTCTCAATTTGGCAATGTTTGCAAAAATGAACAATGTTTCTCTGTGCAAACACAAACATCTGTGAATGCTCATAAACCATAAACACACTGTGTCTCATTGGATGCACCTCAGAATGCTGATTGGATAAATGTCAGCTTTTTCTACATGGACAATTATAACCGTCAGTATTGTGGTAATGCATGTAAAAATTGCCCTTCAGTGCTGAATACCTGGCATGACAATGATGCAACTGCAGACCTGCCAGGCTGTAATACACTGCTGCTAAACTGCTAATGCATTTGGTGAAATTACATTTTCTGGGGACTCGGAATGCAGATTTTGTTTTGTGGGCATATATTTATGTGAGCTCTGTGTTCGTCTACCATGAAAGGATAATGTATAATGTCATAAATTGGACTTTGTGATAATAGTACATTTATAGGCTAAGGGCCAATCTGATTTTATTGACCATACAGACTTCTGCTGCAGCGGTACAGGTCATTGAGTCTGTGGCGTGCTGGATGGCTTTCAGTGATGTCAGCATGAAATTGGATGCAATATGTGGGAGAATTGGCCAACATTTTTCAACTTCTTCATTTAAAAAAGCAGACTTTTAGGCTCTATGTTCACCTTGCCAGCCTTAGTGCTTAATTCAGGTTTGCCACTCAGATCTGATTTTTTTTGGCAGTTCACATTTCTTAATGTGTGGCCAGTATCAGATTCCCGTGTGAACTGGTCATGATCCTGAACTGGCCCACATGCAAAAAAAGCAGTATTTTCAGATGATTTCCATCCATCCATGGGGTCGCAGGGCGTGCCAGAGTCTATCCTGGGCAGATTATTTCCATTATTAACAATCAGTGGTGGGCACTCCCAGGTCTTCAGAGGTGATCTACCTACCTTAATCCACCTTTAATATCAACACTATACCATCAGTGCTGTATGAAAAAATCAGTATAACAGGGTGTTGCATCACTGACAGGTATCTCATGTAGCATGAATGAATGCCATTAATAAAGCAAGAAAGCCAATAAAACTGAGCAGGACTCCGTTCATTACAACCACAGCTGCACCATGTACATCAGCTTCAGAATCATCAATATTAATAAATTATAAAAACATAAAAATATTGACAAAATGCATTATACTCACAAAAACTATGGCTTCTTTTTTTTTAGTAGGTCTGTGACCAAATCCATTTCTTTTCCCAGTCACTGTGGAAAAACAGCAGTTAAATATAAACATATACTTCTGCTTCTGCTTATGCAAGTCCTCACAAATGCGATTACTCTTTAACCGTCCAATCAAATGACGTGAAAATGCAGACATTATTGTTCTCCTGCTAGATCGTCTCCATGCGACCAACATGAAACCTTACTGGTCAAAGCAGCAGGTTCATTTTCATTTAATAGAAGCTTCACTCTACTGTACTGTTGATTATGAAGGCCTTGAGACAGATTCCTTTTGTCCGGCAATACATGATCAGAATCGTGTTTATTGCCATGTAAATTAACAGTGTCCACATTACTAGGAATTTGTTTCAGTGGTTTGGTTCATATTTAGAACATTGAGAGAGTAGGAAGCATGCAGTGAAAAATAAAATAGAATAAAATAGATAAAGAAGTAAGTGAATAAACAAGTGAGATAAAATTCAAAATATACAATATACAGTGTGGACAGAATCCATGGATTTGAGTACCGGTAATGACTCTGTGCAGATAGTGCAAGTAATTAACAGCTGGTGGATAAAGTGACAGCGCAGTGTATTTTGGTGTCAGTGTTGTTTAGAGTTCAAGAGTTTAACAGCAGAGGGGAAGAAGCTGCTCCTGTGGCGTGAGGTTCTGGCCCTAATGGATCATCGCCTCCTGCCTGAGGGAAGTGGATCAAAAAGTCTATAACCAGGGTGAGAGGGGTCAGCTGTGATCCGACCTGCATGCCCCAGAGTCCTGGAGGAGTGGAGGTCTTGGAGGGATGAGAAGCTGCAGCCGATCACCTTCTCAGCAGAGCGCACAATGTACTGCAGTCTGTGTTTGTCCCTGGCACTGGCCCCTGCAGACCCCAAGATGATGGAGGATGGACTCGATAATGGCCGTGTAGAACTGGACCATCATCTTCACTGGGAGCTTAAATTTACTCTACTGCCGCAGGAAGAACATCCTCTGCTGGGCCTTCTTGATGGCTGAAATATGATTGGACAAATGCTCTACCACACACATACACTACTGGAAGCAGCGAAACCAAGAGAAAAACTATGACATAAAAAGAGTAGACTACTGGGAATAATTTGATACATCTTCATGGAACAAATATAAAAATGTAGGGTGTAAATGTAGGTCAGTGATTCTGATTCTTTAGGTCAGCAGAGATGGCCTCTAGTTCAGCACTGTTAAAAATACACTCTAAAATGAAGTGGCATTAACACAGTATTATGGCACGAAACATCATTTTTTTCTATTACCACAGAGCCAATCGGTGCCCTCGTTATATCATGTGTAAACTGGTAACTGGTCACATCCTGAAACGTACTAAGGCAATCAGATGGTAACTAGGACGGAGCCCAAAACAGCGGAGAATTAGCTCAGTAGGTGATGCTTTGGACTCAAGTGACCCACGGTTCTGTGGCAGTAGCCATTACCCAAAAATATTGCACTATAAGTAACATTATGCATTCCAGATCTTACTTTAAATATAAGTAAATATTTATCATGTATTATCCTGTAGTAAAATGGTCCCTTTCAGCTTTTTATTGTTGTAGCTGGTACTTTTGGATTCACATTCCCACTGCATTCATGTGTGTATTGTATTTTACTCCTGTGCACGTTCAAGGGTGGGCTCATTTGTGCAACTTTACAGTATCCGAGTACTCCCACATAACCAGATCCATCTCCACAGATAC
Source organism: Ostorhinchus cyanosoma (assembly GCA_029814465.1). Classification (NCBI taxonomy): domain Eukaryota; kingdom Metazoa; phylum Chordata; class Actinopteri; order Kurtiformes; family Apogonidae; genus Ostorhinchus; species Ostorhinchus cyanosoma. The sequence continues at coordinate 17,981,519 of JAPTYQ010000007.1, forward strand.
AGCACCCTCCACTATCGTTCTGGAATAGCAGTGAAAGTCGTATGGTTTGTTCGGCTGCATTGAGTTAAGGATGCTGTGAGGCTGCATCTGGAAAATCATGTCAGGAGTGAAGTTGTTTGGGGAACATGTGGGCATGAGGGAGTGCTCCATGGTCTTAAAATGACTAAATCCTTAAATTAAAATGGCACATAAAGACATGATTCTCAGTCAAAACTTTCCATTTTCAGGATGTAGTTGCAACTTGATGGTTGTTGCTCTTTCACAAAGCGAAAGGACTTTCAAGGTGGTAACTCACAGATAGCAGAGGAAAGGAAAATGATAATCCTGCCATTGCTGCCTCTGAGCAACAGAAATATTTACCTTTACCAGACTAGGATTTGACTCCTTCCAGTGCACAGTTGTGATGAATCTCATAGTGATATAAAAATCACAGAATTCTAATCTTCAAAGTAAAGTCACACTGATTTAGGACCTGATATGGAAGTGGCCTTTTGACTCTGGGGAGGTTTCTATGTGACGGTAGTTCAATTTGTGTCATGATAACAAGTAAAGCTGATAAAGAAATTGATTAAGTTGTCAAAAGTAGAGGAGCCAGAGTGGAGGTTTTCCCCTCACACAGCAGAATTTGAAAGTACACACCTTACTTCTGCAGCTGCAGCTAAAATCAAAAGACTAAATATGAATTCAGATGGTTTGATGTTGTTTCAGACAACAGGGCAAAAGAGAAGATTCTCTTCCAAGTTTAGCAGCAGGGCTGTTGACGCACATCTGATCAGTGATAGTGTTAAAGCCATAAAACATACTTGACCCACTGTCTGTCTGAAAACACCGAAAATCAACCAAAGTCTGCATCATGAAGGTTGATTTTCTCCACCATGAAAGCACAGAGGTGGGTCATGTTCTCATCTTAGACCACTTGAATTATAATATTCCAAATGGTAATAATGGATTTTTTTTCCCCCCAATCATGCCTAAAAGCCTTCTGTAGATATTTGTCTCAGATTCAGCCAGATGTTTCAGTCTCTGGAGCTGCATTCGGCTGAATTTCTTCATGTCTTTACAGTTCAGGCTGTGACCCTGCTTTACTTAAGAGCTGGCTTTGACAAGCCTGACTGCCTCCTCCTGTGTTTGTTTCATAACCATTTGTTTTCCCTGATGGCCCTGTGGCCCATGTTGCACCTGCCCTACACGATCCCATCAGTATGTCGAAGCGCTGACTGAGCCTTTTGGCTGCTGGCTGTGTCTCTTTGGTTCCATTTACATCCGACTGAAACAGCCCTGTAGCTCTGACTATTTAATCTTTAAACTCTGATATGGCCGTCTTACACTCTGCCTCAGCACATGTAAACTTTTCAATTATGCTGGATAATCTAATCTTATTTATCTCCCAAAAGCCACATTTAGAAGGTTTTAACTTATTAATCTGCCCTTCAAGGTTGCATTTTAACTCCACTAAAAATCTTGCCGACCTCCTGTAATTAAGAAATTAAGCCACTTTAAGGAATGAAAGTGGAAATCCAAGTCTACTAAGACCTTCCCAATTACTTTAGGATTCAAGTATGTAACATTTTGGTCTATATTCATCATAGTGTTTCGTTCTGATTAACAGTTAATTACTGTGAACATCACTTTAATAACATGAGAGATGGATCCTTCATGAATACGATATTTTCCTATATTAATATTTTCTTTTTAGGGTTTATCTGGGTTGATGTGGACGGGTTCTGATTCTTGCACCTATTAAATGTCAGTAACATTTAACTAATATTGTTTTTTATTATTCTTGAGCCATTATTTATTTTCAAATGGCTATGAAAATCTGGCCATGTACAGTTCTGATGAAGCCAAAGTATCTTAAGAAAGACCCCTAAGAATTATTATCATTTATCTAATTATAGTGTAACAAATCCATGAGAAGATATCCATTATTTTGGGGAAGAACATTTGAATCACATCACTATAATCTTTACCTTCTTATAACACTGTTAATACCATATATATATATATTCTCTTCATTTTTTTTTTTAATCACTGCACTGTGGATTGGATTTCTTATCAATACAGGTACATTTGACAGGCTTAAACTTTAACTTCTATTTGTAACTAAAAGGTGAACTTAAGGTTAAAAAACTGGAGTGTGCCATTAATAAGATCCTGATTATATGTTGACCAAATAAGTCTTCAGCACATCTATCAAATGGGATATCTTGGGTGACATCAGGGACACCAGTGCTTCGATTCTGATGAGGGGTGATTTGTCATTATATTGTATTCTGTCCTTGTCAGGCCGCTACAGATAAGGGAAGTGGCTGCTAAGCCCACAACAGACATGCAGTCATGCATACACAAACCAGCAACCTGTTCATTCACACAGGCCTCCTGTTGTCTGCTGATGTGAGTATATGCACTTAACACTTTTCCACTTGATCAGCTATTGAACTGCTTTGACACAATGGTATTAAAACCAAATAATTTGCCTTGGAAACAGATGTGTTTACCAAATTAGCGCACACGTGTCTGTATTCATGCAGTAGTGATTAGTGATAACACAAACTGAACAACACAAATTCAAATGACTGACTGATAAAAGTCAAAGCCGATGAAAATAGAAGTTACAACATGAATTAAAATCTGCATATTTTAGACTCTCTGTGCTTGTTTGGCTAAATTATCGTGGGGTTGAACAGATAATATTAATCACATAATCTGTATCAATATAATATTTTGAAACGTAAAGCATCTCCAACACTTACTAACCACTTACTCTCACTATCTGGTGTCCTGAAGAATCATTCAGCAAAATAATGCCACATTTAAACAGCGTCCTGCTGTATTAATCTTATAAATGCAAAACGGAGCTGAAATTATACAAAATTCCTGGTTATAACTAATACCCTGAGAGAGGAGGCGTATGGGCTTTAGCCTAAACACAGCTGCTGGTTGAATAAGGAAAACAACCTAGAGGTGAAACAGAATGAAGAGATGAAGGGAGAGGAGTCATTTCCACAGACTCCATCAAACATGAAGACTGGAAATGGATGTATTTTGCAATGAACAATAAGGAACTGTGTGTAAAGAGAACACTGCCAACAAAGTTCTCGTATTCAGTTTTGAGACAAACACTGGTAATATTGGAGAAAGCTGTGGCAGCTTTTGTAGGAGGTTTGTTGGTCGATGCTGCGGTGGTGTAGGATGAAGGAAATGTTTTTGTGAGAGCTCATAGTGAGAGACACGATGCAACAGATGGAGAGAAGAAACCCAGAGAGGCAGACAGCAGGGATACTTCAGAGAGAGAGGGAGGTGGGGGGTGAAGCCCTGCGTCCACTGAATAACTATCAGAACCTTACAAGAAGAAGCAACATTATGCGTTAGCCCTGAGATTACACATCGATATGCATGAGGTTTATACTGGTAAATGTTAATGTGTGCGTGATGGTACAAAAAGTACAGTGTTGATTTAATAACTTAACAGCACTGGTTGACTCTCAACTATGTGCAAGTCTAATAAATGCACTAAAAAAGAAAGAAGATTGAGTGAGGGAGGAAGAGGAAAATGAAGATGAAGTGTTTGATGTATGTCTTCAGAACAAGAGTGGCCTTAATGATAAAACACTGGCGGTGAATAAGTCTGCCAGTGGACAGGGCAGGCCTGTCAGCGTAAGCATAAAAGGTGATGAGTGAGAGGTTTGCACTGTTAAACCTTCATGCTCCAGGATGCACAGCGTCGGAGGCGCCAAGAGGAGGCCCGTGAATATAAAACAGTGCTATAATTAAGTGCTGTCATAAAAGTGGCAGCACCCACTCTGTTTAGCCACAAATGAAAAAAAAAAAAAAAGTGATTTGTTTCTGAATCGGAAACATCAGTTGTTTTCAGAATGTAGACTGTGTGACCAGAGACGCAGAGATTTTCAACCCAAAAGATCAGCATATATATAATTAGTTCGATATTTTTCATGAAATCATGGTTATTATAGTGGAAGAGCAACTGTAACAGACTTAGCTAAAGTCATTAAGAAGTTGGATAAAATAGATGCTTTGTTTGGCTGTACGTGAAATTATCACCTTCCTTAAGTAATAAAAACTCATTTTTTGATGAGAAATTCTGCTTAAAATCATCAAATACAAAATTTCTGGTTAAGGATTTTGTGTTTCCTGATCTCTGAAAAAAAAGGGATAAAAGACTTAGGTAGTTATTTTAGGAAGGTAATGAAATGTAAACTTCATATTATAATGGGTGATTGATAACAGTATTTATTAGCAAAAATGTCTCTCAAAAAAGGAGGTTTAACTCATTAGCAGCAAAACTTATTCTTCTACTAGACTTCTGAATACGAAGAACTGGCATAATAGCTGAAAATACAGTTAGTTTGGTATTCAGGTCCAGATGAATGTATTTATGTAGATATTTTGATTGTGTTGAATTGGATGTTCAGTTAAACACTCAACAGACTTTTTAATTAAGCTGAACAGATACAGATATTCACTGTCCATCAGCTCGAGACAAGGAACGCAAAATAAAAATAAAGCAATCAGTGAATTATTTACAGAACACTTGTCTATGTTCAGTTTTGTCTCCAGTCTACCTTCTGTTGTTTAAGCTGTCAGAGGTGAAAGATCTGAAGTGGTGTCGTGTAATGTGATCAGGTTTTCCATGCTGTCCTTCATACGTAGTCCACCACAGTCCTCAGAGGGTTCTGCTTCTCCCAAAACAGGGAATAAAAATAATCAAAGCTGCAAGCACCACTGGGCGAGACCTCGCACCGTACGTTCCACCTCCCATCACCGTCGACACCTCAGTTCCACTCACAGTCCTTCGTCACAGCTCCAGCACCCCCCCCCCCTCATGTCTGTCCTCCTTTCGTCCCTCCAGAACAGCCCCCCCCCCCTTTTCTGAAACCATCACCTTTCAATGAGGCTTTTACTTTGAAAAAACCTATTTTGTGTGTGTGTGTGTGTGTGCGTGCGTGCGTGCGTGCGTGCGTGCGTGCGTCCGTGTGTGTGTGTGTGTGTGTACGCATCTGTGAGAGACTCAGTTTTGATGAATTAGACAGTGGTTCCCAACCTTTTTTGGCTCCTGACCCCAGTTTAATATCATAAATTTCTGGTGCCCACAGACATTCAAAATGCTTTTTTTTTTGCTAAAATTTATGTTTTTCATGTAACAGTTTGCTATACTATTTAGCAAATAGACATTAATTTTTGAAAAAAAATTGTCTATATAATGTATATTATTATGGACGGAGGCAGAAAAGCCAGGTGTAGATTACTACACACGGAGTATTTTATTTTCCTTGGTCAGGATATGTACAGTCAGTCCAGCTTGTATTTAAAAGGCTGACAATTAATACTGAATAAACAATAACTCAAACTATGAATTATGAAAGAGCTGCAGCATCTGAACCTGAACACAATGAACATTTGGGTGATATCAGCTGATTAATTGAATATAAGCTTTTCTTCTCCAAACTTTCTTCACTGTACTGGCCTTTAAAAATCCACTCTCGGTCAACCTCCATGTATTCACATATATAATCACATTTTGGAGCCGTGGTGTCACTTACATTCATTTTCCGAATCAGGCTCATTTGAGTTACATTATCCTCACAGTTATGGTTGATGTCAGTACACTGACATTTTAATTATTTGTCCTTTACCACTATGGTCTAGGGTTTATAGTCTGCATGTTTTCTGAGGCCACAGTATTATTAACGGAGCGGGTCTTATGTTGAACAGAATATTTCATTTAAATTATACTTTATATTGTATTGATGTTACACATTAGTAAAATAAGTTTTTATTTCAATCACTCTCATTAGAGATTCAAAAACCTGTCTTGAATAGCTGACCAGGGCTCAGATGTGTGTTTTTTTTTTTGCTTTTGAATCATCGTAATAATTTGCTTAACATCCCAGTATCATGTTTGAACTGTACAGTTATCTACATGAAACGCAGCATGTAAGATTACATTTTTTTAAGCAAATACGTCATTCCTCATGACTGTCTCACAGCAGATGGATGCATTCAGGGACGGAGTGGGTCCCTTTTTCAGCATGGTAGTTTTTCCATGGAAGAGAAACTTGAATAAATGAAACAGCAGCTAATTCTTACAATGCCTTTTTATCACCTCTGCCAAGGAGGTTATGTTTTCACTGGGGTTTGTCTGTCTGTTTGTTTGTTTGTTTGTTTGTTTGTTTGTTTGTTTGTCTGTTAACAAGATAACTTGACAAGTTATTGAAGGATTTTGATGAAATTTTCGAGAAATGTTGACACTGGCACTAAGAACAAATTATTACATTTTGGTGGTGATCGGGGGGTGTGTGTGTGACCTGCCTTGGCAGAGGTCTGCACTCTCAGAGTGCTCTTCTAGTTGGGTATAATTTCAGGTATATGTTGGTAAGTTAACAGAAAACACTTCATTCTAACAATATGCACTCATACTCACCTTCATCCGCTTATCTGGATCTGGATCTGGGTCCAGGTCACGGGGGCGGCAGCCTCACCAAAGAGGTCCAGACAGCCCTCTCCCCAGCCACTTCCACCAGCTCTTCCAGGGCAATCCTGAGATGTTCCCAGGCCAGGCCAGAGATATAATCCCTCCAGCGTGTCCTTAGTCGGCCCCAAGATCTCCTCCCAGATGGACATGCACGAAACACCTCCCCAGGGAGGTGCCCAGGAGGCATCCTCAGTAGATGCCCAAACCACCTCAACTGGCTCCTCTGGATGTGGAGGAGCAGCCACTCTATTCCCAGCCCCTCCCAGATGTCAAGGGGGGGGGGCTATATATACATACATATATGATATCCTTCTCCAAATCGTCCTATTCCTGCTTGCTTTGTTTACAGAAAATACTTTCCTATTTCACAACACAATATACACCTTAATCTTAATTAACCCTGAAGGTTCGATGTAAATGTCACAGCCCGAAAAGATCCAAGACAATCAGAGAGCACAGAGGTCAGACGTCAGCCAGTGGAGATTCAGCTCAACAGGTAGAGTTGAACTACACAACACTGGGATTTGATTCCTGGTCAGAGCAGCCTTTTTTTTCCTGCACATTTTTTGATGGGGGGGGGGCACAGTGCCGAGGGTGCCAGTAGGTAAATCCACCAGGTTTGTACTAAACTCTTCAGTAGCTTCATTTTTCTTTAACCTGGCCTTTTTGGCTCCACCTGGCCTCGTCCTGCCCTCCATCACCACACACTGATGCTTCGCGCTCTTCTGTTGCTATATTTCATTTTACTGCTCCAGAAAAAATGACTCGTGGACCCAACCAACTTAAACATTTGGGAAGGAAGAATTCCCTCTGATGGTAGAACCCATCTAATCTACTGTGATGTAGGGGCTGAGCTGACAGATGAATGCAAGAAGAAGATTAGAAAAGTGACAGATAAATGTCAAAGTTATTTTTCCAATACAACCAGCTCAAACTCAAAATTTGCCATGATGCCCATCGGGAATCCTTCTGAGTTGCCCGATTAGCGACTTTGACCTTGGATGCATTGATACACACTTGGTTAAACTTTGTTTTATATCAGTCCACTTTCCCCTCGGTGGTATTTCACCTTGATTTTTAAAGTGCTTTCATAAAACACATCCACATGACAAACTGAATGCTACTCTCACTCTTGAATACACACAAAACACAAGTGTTATTATGACATTATAAATGTCAGCCAGAATCTATATCTGCTGATGTCACTGCACTTAATACTAGACTGACGTGACAGCTCTTTGTTGTCTTAAATGGTACATTCACCCAGAGTTCCACAAACAGATGCAATACAACAAACAGCGCATCCATTTACTGATTCAAATTCCAACAAGATCAAATTTTGAGTCATTAAATCCATTTTTTTATGTTTAGCAGGTTGTGATTTTTTTCATTTTGAGTTCCAGTAAGCGTGAGCCCAGGGTCGATGTTGACTGGTTCACGGCTGCCTTTTGACTTGTGCAGTAAATAGGGGCCAGTGGTCAGACATTAAAAGCCTACAGTCTGACGGGGTGAGGTTTGCACAAAAGCACTTCCTCTCTATTGAAACATGTACAATGGTGGAGGCCCTATTTCAGACTTTTGCTTTGCGGGTAAATTATGCAACTTAATGGATTCATCTCTGCTCCTCTCTGCTGAGACAGATAGCAAGGAGAGAAAGCGGTGAAACGTCTGGGAATGTGCAGAATTATGGGGGATGAAGGGATAAGAATGGGAGTGAAAGTGAGGAAGGAGAAGAGGAGATGGGATATCTCAGAGGTAAAGATACAGCCAAGGGCTTTGAAGCTGTAAATCCTACTTTCTTGAGGAGATGTTGGTTTTTCCCTCTTTCTTCTCTCTCCTCTCTTTGCGCTGCTCTTCCTCACACATACACACGCACACACACACACACACACACACACACACACACACACACACACACACACACACACAAACACACACACACA
>JAPTYQ010000007.1:18033750-18077824 GCA_029814465.1 Ostorhinchus cyanosoma
AGACCCAAGCAGAGCATTTACAGTTTATGTAGACCACAGGGAAATGTTTTAAAATGCATAATTCCATTTAAAGAAGCATAGTATTACTCCTTAAACCTGAAATCTTGTAGATAGCATTCCCTGCAGTGCCTTTTTTTTTTCTCTTCCCCCCCCCACACCACTTGTCTTTCTCTCCCATACATTCTTCTTGGGTTCTCAGATGACTGGGGTCTGAAATCTTAAATCTGTTTTGTGTTGAATGCTCATGTCATGTGATCCACAGGTAACTATTACAGTTTACGCTCTCAGCATGAAAAGGCCGCCCTGTACTTCCAGCGAGCCCTCAAACTGAACCCTCGCTGTCTGGGAGCCTGGACTCTCATGGGCCACGAATATATGGAAATGAAGAACACATCGGCTGCCATCCAGGCCTACAGGTCAGACTGGATGGAGAGCACAAAACAATATTGGATTTCAACATGGAGTTTCAGTTTCTTAGACCTTAGAAATAAGGACAAACCGGTGCATGCATTGTTCTGTGTTTCACTTTTTTGTATTTCCTGTTAGACATGCCATTGAAGTGAACAAGCGGGACTACAGAGCCTGGTATGGCTTGGGCCAGACCTACGAGATCCTCAAGATGCCCTTTTACTGTTTGTACTATTATCGAAAGGCTCATCAGCTCAGGTATGGAGCTTTGACACTGATGTGATAGAATCACAATTACATTTACTTTATTTTAAAACCTACAAATATTATTTTTCAGGCCAAATGATTCACGCATGTTAGTCGCACTGGGTGAAAGTTATGAAAGACTGTCACAGCAAGTGGAAGCCAAGAAGGTAGAAATATTTATGTGAAATGATCGGGTTTGTGCTAAATGCCACAAGCGTTCCAGTGTGTTATCGATTAGCCTGTGACATATTCTCCTCTTTATTTTCTTAGTGTTACTGGAGGGCGTACTCTGTGGGAGATGTCGAGAAAATGGCTTTACTCAAACTGGCCAAGTAAGTGTCTGTCGTCAAAGGCTATAAATATATTTAAGAAAAATCAATAAAACAGCTCAGGTGGTCTAAGAAAGATTTATATTTGAAGGCGTTTCTTGTTGTTGTCATATCAAAATGAATTTCAGTCCCAAAACCTTCACTACTAATTCATCTGGTTCCGTATTTCAGGCTCCATGAACAGCTGAATGAGTCTGACGATGCTGCTCAGTGTTACATGCTTTACATTCAAGACATTTTCTCATGTGGGGTGAGTACTTCAAGAGTATATCTGTAAATACAGTGGACAAAGTTTATATTTCTGTTTGGAGAATGTAGATTTTCCTGTTTTCTTAATTTCAAATCCTCATGTTACTTATAGCTGTACAGTAGTGGAACCGTTTTTAGACACCCTTCAAATTTTACACTCAAATATAAAATTTTTGTGTTTCAAAAGGCGTGGCTACATCAGACGGACGCAATGACTTGTTTTTGTTAATAAGAAAAAAACATTTAAATCTTAACAGTTTCAACATTTCATGCCCTGGATGTGTTTCATTATCTTATAAATATAGATGGACAAGTCGACAAAAGAAACTCCAGAATTAAAAGGGCACTCCAATATATGGAAATAAATCAACCAAAAAGAAAACAAATGTCACAAATGTGTAACTATTTCATTTGTGGCTCTTTGACAATACTTTGTCCAGAAAGGAGCAGGAGGAGGCCGAGCTTATGTTGTCCTACTTCATTTTTACATGACTTGGCTAATCAGCTAATGTATACAGTCTATAACAAATAATAGGTCAGTTATTAAATTACAGAAAGAGAACAAATGATTACATACCATCAATAACTATTATTGTTGTACTCCCAGTCATTGTTACTATATCTGGAAAATATGGTTCTTGTACATCTTACTAAAACATCCAGTTTTGACCTCGATGGAACAGAGCATGTGCAGAAGGGAGCGTGTGGCTTTGGAGAATGGAACGATGCTTGGCAGAGTTCAATGACTTAAAGCTGCGTTTGACTTTCACCATCAATTTTTCATCAAATCTGTAAAGCCCGAGTCATAGCCTAAGTATCATGAATCTGTAAGTCTTTCTGTGATTACTCATCAGAATCTCTTCCCTCACAGTGAATAATTTCAAACTGTGCTCCACCTTAAACAATCCATTTGTTTACGGAGGCGCTAGGTCACTTGGGCATTTTTGGAAATTTGCCACGACGTGCATTGTGGGAAGTGGAGTTCCACGCAGCTGCATGCATGACCGCAGCGGCAACAAACACAGAAACTGCTTCATTGCCTCTTGCTACCGCAGCAGCATGGAGTTTTGCTTCCCACAATGCATGTGACAAATTTCCGAAAATGCTCGAGTGACCTACCGCCTCTGTTTGTAAACAAATAGATTTATGGTGGAGCACAGTTTGAAATTGCTCTCCATGAGGGAAGAGATTCAGGTGCATAATCACAGAAAGACTTAAGGATTCGTGACGCTTAGGCTATGACTTGGGTTTTACAGATTTGATGAAAAACTGGTGACCAAAGTCAGTTAAGAGTGATTCATATGGCACTGTATCACAAATGCATGGGGCTGTCTAAAAACTTTCCACCACTGTATGCATTTGTAAAGCTGTATGTCTTTTATTAGAATACCATATTTTCCCATTGGTAGAGATGTTAAATAGCCTCAGTGTAATTTTGGAAGAACCTGTACTTGCAGGAACAACTGGAGCATGCTGAGGTGAGCACAGCCCTGCGTTACTTGGGTCAGTACTATTTCAAGAACAAGCTGTACGACGAGGCGTCCCTCTGTGCCCAACGCTGCTGCGACTACAACGATGTAAGTGTCGATACAAACTCTGATTAGATGGTCTCGAGTACATTTTTTTCTAGTTGTACAAAGACACTAACTGCTGGTGACTTTAATCTGCAGGCTCGCGAGGAGGGAAAGGCTCTGCTGAGACAAATCTCACAGGTTCGAGATCAGATCGAGACGCCGTCAGCAGAGCTGTTTGCGCCGCTGTCAAATAACACCCCGGTCAGGAGAGTTTCCCCATTGAACCTCATCTCCTTCACGCCCTGACCCTCCACCTCTGTTCAATGACACTTTAACGGACTACTAGTGATTTCTGCAGCGTGAAATGGAGGCTCTGCAATACTTTACCGGACACTTGCCAGTGTTGCAGAAGTCTACTGGTTGGTGTATAAAGGACGCCTTTTAAAAGTGTAAGTGGGGTTAGTAGCATCTAACACCGAAGTTGCACATTGCATCTAAATATCAGAAAATGCCCTCACTGGAGCCTATTACTTTTTTTTCTGGAGTTTTTGGGTTAAGTGGATATTAGCTCTAGTCCACATTCAACTGTAACACTCCCTCTGTGGTTAAAACGCCTTGTTTTGAAGGTAAAACTATATTATGCCAAACATATTAATTTAGATTACATTGCATTTCTGTAGAATTCAGGTTTGCCAGACTTATAATCCAATGTCAAGGTTCAGTGTGTGCAATTTGGGAAAATCTAAATTAAATATAATTTATTTTTGGCATTTAAAAATCATTACCTTCAGAATGAAGTGTTAAAAACCTTCCTAAATCATGCAACACTGTACATTGACGTTGGATTGTATAACTGGCAAACCTGAATTCATTATGATGAAAAAATGAAAGGCTTGATGTCTTTATACAGGTTTTAAATACATGAGCAGTGTTTGTGAGAACTGCAAAGAATTTGTAGTTGGGTCTCATCCAGCGATGCTGTTTATATGTAAATAGTACCTGTTGTGCAAGGACTTTTCTTGGTAAAGTCGAGGAGAATTTTGTAATGTGAATAAAACGCGTTGAATCTGTGCAAAAGGACTTTTAATTACTGCAAACAGTGTATTTAAAGAACATAAAAAAAAGCTTGCAGAGGCAGTTGAATAAACATTTGCATTTCTGGAGCTGTACAGTTTTATGTTATTTGCTGATCTGAGTATCACACGCCCTAGTTTTATTTATATATATATATAAAGCATTATATAAGCAAACTGATTTACTGGCTTGAAAGTCATAACTGTATTTGGCTTAACGGTGGTTGAGTAACACACTGCAAAACAGAATATACACAAATAGTGTATATACTCATAATGCTATAAAGTTTCAAGCATTTATAACCATGTTTTGAAGATAAAATATAAAAACAAAGCAAAGCGTTTAAGAAAAACAGTTCAGTATTTTCCCCTGAGGCTGCGAGAAGTGAGGACGGGGCTGGGAGGCGGAGAATGCTGCCGAGACCGCAAGATCCGCGAGTAAGGGGTAACGCTTGCCTCTTCAGCAGTGCGCGTGTTGTATTTACGTGTCGGGGTGCGCATCGGGAACAGCGACTGGAATAATGGCCGTTTTTGTGGAGGCCGGTTTTCATTGTCACTTGCAGCTGCGCAGCCTCTCTTTTTGCAGGAGCCCGGTGTTGCAGAGGAAGGGTATCCAGAGGGGGGCAGCAGGGGCCGGGCCGACTGGGTCTGGGCCAGGGTCTCTGCTTTTCGCCTCAAGTCAGCTTTGACCAGTGTCAGGCTGTTCTGGAGCTCCACCAGGACCTGGTCCTAAGAAGATGTGAGTGGACAGGGTTAGAGCAGGAGGTGAAGGAAGAGGAACAGAGTAACATGCTCACACACTAATCACCTGGTGCAGAGGTTAGAAACCTTGATTATGTTAAAAAGCTCGCTGTGCATCAATATTGTTAGGAAGGAGAAAAAGAGGAGGGAAAAGTAAAGAGAAAGGTTAAATTAGATTTTCAATGTTTTCTAAAAATTACTGTATGTAGTGAGTGACAGGAAGCTGGGATTGTGATCTGGCTAAAAGAACAGAGGCCTCTGCCAAAACAAATATTCTAGCTTCACTAAAACCAGTCATTTAGTTCTGTACCATTTATCTACTTTAATTATATAATTGATCATTTAACTAAGATTAGTGGGTGACACTGAAATGTTAGTACTGTCGCCTCACAGCAAAAAGGTCCTGGGTTCAATTCCAACATCTGCTGGTGGGGGGGGTATGCACCAATAGGCTAATCTCTAAATAGTGAGTGTGAATTGGCACATCCAGGGTGCCCCCCCCTTTGCCCAATAGTAGCCCACAAGGACGGAGCAGTTCAGAAAATAAATGTAATATCAATTTATTTACCTGATCTTGTTGATACTGCAGTAATTAATATTTTGTTTATTGTGGGCTGGGGCTGATGGGTATTTAGAGCTCATACTGTAGACATGATTTTCCATAAGAGGATAAATCCAGTGTCTGTTTATTGTCCATCATTACCATAATGAGCTCAGACACACTAACACAGGCCTGATGCGTCTATTGAGTTCAGTCTGTACCTGTTTGGCCAAAGTCTCGTCTGCAGCCGTCAGCGCCTGGCGCAGCCTTTCCCCTCCTGTGTTGCGACAACAGGCCCTTTCCCCAGACTGCAGATCCACCCCCAGCCTCTGCAGATCCAGACGCAGCTGACGCAGGTTCTGATGCAGATACATTCAGAAACTTAGTCTTTCTGCAGGTAAAAACGGATTTGTACGGTTTGTTTTAGTGCAGCAGTAACTCACCCGCTGACCCTCCTCCAGTTTACGGTCGGCAGCACCAGTCAGCGCGCCTGTTGGACCTGGGATCTCCAGCTGCAGCTTTAACTTTGTTAGCTCTGTAGGAACCCACAAGGTCAACTATTTTACTAATCAGGTATTTTAGAAAAGCTTCACAAAGAGCAGTTTTTCAGTGCGTCTATACCTTGTGTCTTGGCGAGCAGCTCAACTCGACACTGGTCCAGTTCAGCTCGCAGCCTGCCGACGTCTGGCTGAGAGTTGAGGCGGTGAGAGCGACGAGGCCCTTCACAGTCGACCTCTAACACCGAGGAGTTCAGCTCAGCGGCTTTCTTTTTTTCTAGCGCTGCAGTCAACGCTTCAATCTCCTGATCACGCTCCTGAGAAAAAGGATGAAAAGGAAAATAAGCGATCATTGTGGTACAGCAGTAGAAATCCATGTCCAAGTGTAAGTATGGGCACATATTAGGCTGTTTGGGGAGTTTATGACTGTCTTGTTCAAGGTTTCTACAAGGTAAATTTAAGACTTTTTGAGACTACTTAGAACAGAATTTAATGCCCGTATCACAGCCATACTGGCAAAAATTTGTGACTCCTAGAACGTATGCGTTATGTATTTATTTACTCCAATGCCTTCATTGTCATCATTCTAAGTTGAACTAACGGCTGTGCATGTGTTGAACTGAATGTTCTGTGATCATTTCTCCCCGAGGGCTGCAAAGTTATAAATAATTGGTTCCTAATTTCAATATAAATTGTCGGGTTGGAACGGGTGGAACTAAGTCAACTAATGTTACTTTCTTTGCAGCTTTGACATTTAATAGACACATTTGAACAATACAGTGAACCAGTTTATGGCAGCATAACTTAAAACCTACCATATCAAAATTAAAACCTTTTAAAGATGTTTTTTTAAGGTATTAAATGCAGATTTGTTAATTCAAGACTTTTAAGACCCCGTGGGAACCCTGTTTGCTGTCTCTTAGTTCTCACCTTCAGCTCCTGGCTGTAAAATAGCTTCAAATGTTTCTGCAGGTTGGATATTTTGTCCTCGTATCTCTCTTCAATCAGAGCTCTCTCTGCCTCCAGAGTCTCACTGCATGGTAAGAAGATATGCACATTTTTAAGCATTTTCTAAAGCAGTTTTAATGAGACGGCAGATGGATGGACATGATGTATGACTTTAAAAAGACTGACCACAAATTCATAACTCACTGCAGCCTGAGTAGAGTACAATAAAACCCAGACTTTTATACAGTATACACTCAACACACTCACCTGAAACCATCTTGCATTCCAGACATAATCTCCATCATCTCAGAGACCACTTGCTCCCTCACATTGGCCTCCAGAACCTCTTTCTCCTCCCACTGGCGCTGCACCTCTCTTTTCAGAACATCTATGGCCCGAAGCAAAGCCTGGATAAAGTACAGCAAGTTATTACACATGACAGACAAATATTTACCACGCTTTAGTGAGATGGGGTTTTTTGTGTTTTTAAAAAGGTATGAAACACTTGTGTGTGCAAAAAGATGCTGACTGGTACAACATGGACTGATTTAATCATAAAAAAATGAGGTGTTGTTCATTTAATGTATTCAAATTGCAGGCAAATGTGGCCCAAATCCAGTTTCTTTGCCCGTATGTGACCTGTATCTGATCTGTCAATGACCATTTCAACAGCACAAATCAAATTTTTTTGTTGTGCATCAATTGTGCATCAAGACCTGCTGTCTGAACGTAGTCTTTGATTGCTTCATATACATGGGTAGGATGTTACCTCATTATTTAACATGGTCATATCTCCCTCTTCACCATCGCTGTCTTCCTCTTCCTCCTCAAGCACGGTGCTTTCGTTGCTGCACGCTGCTGGTTCCCGCAGCAGAGACAGGATGTAGGCCACTCTGGTCTTTGTGGACGGGCCGTGCACCAACTAAAATGAAATGAGAGTCAATATTAAACTAGAAGCACAAGGGCTGGATGAGACTGATTTGGTTGAAACAAATCAAAATATTTTACTTGAGTGGCAATTGCAGAGAATTTGAGGGCTTGGAGAGTCTCGTCGTAGATGGAAGCACATGGGTTGATGTTGACCACCATGCTAGAGGTGCCTCGGCCACAGAAGAAGCCTTGCAGCACCCGGGTCAGTTTACTGTCCCTGAAAGGCACTACTTGAGGAGGCCGTGACCTGTGAAGACACGATTCAAGTTCTCAGAATGAGCCACTCTCTCTCTCTCTCAAATAGCTTGTGCCAGGTTTTAATATTACAATAAACATATAAATATATAGGTTTGTGTATGCAGTGAGTTTTTCTTTTGTCACTAATGTTATGATGGAGTACATACTTGTTGTTCTGGTTGTGCCTCAGAGCAGCAATACAGCGTCCAAGTGTTAGAAGGGAGGTGTTGATGTTGTTGGCCTCCTTCATCCTTTCACCGTTGCGTTGCTCTTTACACCGTTCTGACCCAGCCAGATCACACACAGTCAGTCTATGAAAAACAAGATGAAGCCCAAGGTAAATGAGATTAAGGAACATATGCACCTAAACTGAAATAAACCACAATCAAAACTAAGCTGAAGGGAAATGTGTGCATGTAAGAATATCATCTTACTCGCTGATGTGCATGGGTTGGCCTGAATCTGCCTCGGGGCGGATGTGTAGGACTCGGATAGAGAAAATGCTGTGGCTGAAGAGATGATAAATATTAAAGATTAATAAAACCAGTCAAATGTGTTAAAATACATACATTTGAAGACCTGGGGGGAAATAGTTGTATGTGGTCTCACCTGCGGCTAGAGTTCTGGTTAAGATGAGTGCTGGCAAAGCTCTGGTTACGATGTCCAGCTTTCAAAATCCTCCACGCTTCCTCAGCACTGCGGACCTGAATCCAGGTCAGGTCTGTCAACAACCGGGGAAAATGCACAAAATGAGACTCCGGCTACACTTTAAAAGTCGAAACAAATCATTATCTATTCTATCCATTTCATTGTTTTCTATAATGTGGCCCAAATGAAGTGTGACGGGACTGCAGGCTAAGTGCACTTCAAATGAAAGAAACTAGTTTCTCACACCATTTCTTGCTTCATGAAGTGTGACATATCAGATGAGTGTAGTTACAATGGTAATAAAACAAAAGTGTTTGTGTACTATTCAATGCATTCAAAATATAGTGCCTGTGAATTAATCAGCGCTACCTTTCACGTAGGGATTGCCGTGCTTGTCGTCACTCAGCCGCAGAGTGGCCCTTTTTCTGGGCTGCAGCGATGGCGAAGCATCCAGTAAGTCATACAGGAACTCATTGTAGATCTCATAGAAGGATACCCAGATCGAAAACTGCACCCCCTCCTCTAAGTCATCCCCTCTACTGTGGGAGAGGCTGTCGGGCTCCAGGCACACACTGTCAGTATCTACAAGAGGGGCAAAAATCAATGTGTGACTGAAATATAGGCATGGCATAACAGCATACCAAATAAATAAACTGCCAATACCAATGTAATAGAGCTAGACAAGTGCACAGGAAGTAATTAATAGCCATTTGACAACCTTTTAACCTACGGCTAGTGTCAAGGCCCACAAGTGTCCAATGTAATATTCTAATCGTCAGGCTCACCTTCAAGTTGGGTGGCAGTATGAGTAGTAGAGGACAATCCTGCAATGCCGCTGTCCCACACTGAAGTGGTTCCACCTCGGCGAGAAGTCTGGTTTTCATCCTATGACACACAAGTAGAAAACACACACTGTACTTAGGATTCCAGCAGTTTTACCCATATTTACTGTAACATGAAAAATGACTTTTGGGTCACATGGGAATGATTGTTGTCTGCAGCATTTAAAAAAAAATATATAATGTACGTAATTTTTATGTATTGGCATTTTAAAAACTTCAAGGATCGATTTAAAACATTTAAAATGAATTAAAGCTTAAGAAATAGGAATAAATTGACTTAATGATCCATGTAAACCCAGTGTCTACAAATGACATTCTCAACTGTAAATAAGAGGAGTTTAATATGGGATTAAACACTGCTAGAGTAAGAAAGTAGATTATCCATTTTTCTGAGTATCCAGTTTGTTCTTGCTTTTACCTCCTTGAGCAGAGAGTTTCTGCGTATTTCCTCTGCCCTGACCTCACCAGGCTCCAAATGTCGTATATCCTGAGACATGACAGGCTTCAGGTCCATGGCACCATACAGACGACCCTGCAGTTTCCTGAACATAGACACCAAAGCCCGAGGCACCAGGCCAGCTTCACGACCGCTGCCTGTGGATCAGAAGAGATGCAAACGTGAGCATCACCAAGTCTATTTATAACGCAGCATCCCATAATCGCTGCCAAAAAGAAACAGATGCATACCCTGAACAGTGTATGTCTTTCCAGAGTTGGTGACACCGTAAGTGTAGAGGAGTCGGTTTTCTCCTTGAAGCACATCTTTTACCATAGTTTTCATTGTGCACTCATAAAACTGCTGCTGTGTGGTTTCAGGTCCAAATATCTACAAAAGAAGAATTGTACCATTTTATAAAAGTAAAAATATCAGTGAGGTTTACATTGAGAAATGGGTGCTTCTATGAAACTGACCTCAGATAAATGCAAAATAAATAAATAAAAAATACTCTTGCTCAGAGACATCCCAAAATTAATGAATTTTTCATAAAATACTGGGGCCAAGAATAGGACCAAAATTGGGACATGAAAAGCAGTGCATTTTATGTGGAAAACATGGCTTTATATGGTCTTATATACCACTATAAATAAAGCCTGTGTTAAATTTTATGCTCCTATTGGTTTTTCTAATCCAGACATGCAGGTTTTTCATGAATCTCAGTCTCATTCCAGGTTTTGTGAGTCATGCCCACTTGCGTTATATATGTTATGACCCTGGGTCATAATTTCGGTTTATATTGCAATATGTATTTCTCCCACAGCCCTGTAGGGGCGCTGTGTCTTTTCTTTTGTTTGTTCCCAGGAAGCTGTGATTGGTGGATCCAGATGAGGTGCCATTTAAAAATGGCTGTGGATCCAGCAAGAAGTTCTCTCTGCTCTGCCAGCTTCCTACCGTTTTCCTGTGTTTTCGATCACCAGCTGTGTAATTTATTAGAGTGTTTAGTATGGATAGGATTGTGTGTTAGAAATAGGTAGTCATTGTTAGTTGTAATTTGTAAATAGTAATTTGTTAAACTAGTCCTTAGTTTTGATAGTGGTGAGTGGCTCTTTTTGTTTACTGTTTGCTCCTGTTTTGGTTCAGGGAGTTTAAGTTAGTTATTGAATTTTATTTTGAATATTACTTTAGGAGATAAGACTTTTTGTTTGAAAGAAGATTTCGTTTGTTGTTTTGCCTGAGCACTCCCCTATCCTCTTTAAGTTGTTAAATAAATATTGTGAATTTTGATTTTTGACCTGGCTTTGTGTGAATCGGGAGCTGGGAGAGTTCAGTCTGAGCATTATTATGTACGTCCTGGCGTACCCCTAGGCCGGGACGTAATATATGCAGAACCTGCTCATTTAAACACAAATAAACCTCTAGTGATTTTGAAACAGCGGCCATTTTTGTGAAACATTCTGCCTTGCATACCTGCTTTGATTCCCAAAATCTACCTGTGACAGAATAAAAAGATATAAATAGTAGTGCGTAATTTTTGTGTCCTTTTTACCGTGTTACATGCAGATTCTTGAATAAAAATAATATAAAATATAAAAATGTGTTTTATCTGAAAAATTGTTTATCTTTTATCTCAGTAAATATTTATTTTCAACATAGACCCAAAGTGCTTCCAAACTTACTTCACAACATTAGTCTATATCTGCTTTGAATTTTTAGCCCCTCTGTCCTGTTTTCAGGGATCAGTTTCATAGAAGCACCCATACATCATCAAGCAGTTAATACATGTCTAAGAAAAGACAGATGTGTGTTGAATGCACAAAATGTGTAATACCGAGTTATAAAGGAGTATATGAAGGTGCTTAAGTCCAGGTCACACTGCCAAACACCCAAATCCTTACAAACACAAAATGATTCAAGGTAAAGCAGTTGATTACATTTACTGCAGGAAAACACTCTCCTACCTTTGAGAAACTAAACTTGTGCAAGCTCTGGGTGATTCCCCTCTCTGCATTCTTCATGTTCTGAGAGTCCTTTGGAGCTTTGAGGAGTAGTGTCTCTTCATCTTGAACAGCAACAGAGCCCTAAAATAAAAATGACTAAACTTTGAGGACATTTAAAGGGTCAAACCAATAAACTCACTTCACTCTGTAAATTATTCCAGTTTAATAGTCATGGATTCCAAATACATAAAAAGTGAAAAAGTAAGCAGAGCTTACCAATACCCCCCTTGGTTGTACAACACTTTGTCCCCCTGCTCATTAGTACCCTGCTTACACAGGGATTAATTTTTAGTCTTAACTTCTAAAATTTGTATCAAAAAATTTTTTTAATTCAGAGAAAGGCAAATGTAAAGAACATATGTGTGAAATTTGAAAAGAATTGAGTGAATAGTGTCTGAGTTCAGTTGGACAAAAATCTTGGACAGATGGAATTCCTTACATCTATTTTTTTATTATAACCTCCGCCCTCTGGGGCAGGCTGGGGTATTGTAACAAAGTAACATCTGATTTTGGATTAAGCCCTTGAGGAAACTGAGAAAATAAAATCAAACCCCACAAGGGAAGGCAGGTAAATAAAGCAGAGTCTTACTTGTTGTTCTCCTCTCTCTTTCTCCACATCAGTAAGTGGACGAATGCGCAGATAAACCTTCACCCTCTCACTGTTCCCCTGATCATGGCTTCCTTGCCTCACCACTGAAGGTCTGACTGGCAGTTTCTAGATGAATAAAGTAAAAACACTTTAACTGATCAGTTATTAAAAGGGTTTAAAGAAGGACTGTAATCAGAAATAATCAAGAAAAGTTCAGTGTAGATACATTTTTTTCACAATAAACGCAAATCAAACTTCTGTAGACTCTCACCGCTTCTGTAATCGATGGCCTGGGTTCCAGTCCAGGGGAAATCACAGAGATTTCAGGTAGACGTGGTCTGGTGAAGCCATGCTCTGCTGCAGTGGACTCAAACACAGCCATGTCCTCATCCTCATCTGAGCGGAATCCACACGGGGAGGACAACAATAGTGCCATGTTCACCTGACACAAGAGCAGAAATGAATTATCTTGCAATGTAAAACCTCACTGAGTCTGAAGTAGCATACGAGATTCACCATTTCACTTTTGCATTTAGTCATCAGATTACTTTACACACAAATGTGCACTTTTGGAGTCAAGACAACATTTCCACCATACAAAAAGAATTGATAAGCTTTATGCCAAATGACAAAAACTGACTAATGTGTATAATTATAGTTATTTTGAATGACTCTCACTCCTCAGGGTCACTGTACAGGAGAATTAGTTTGGTGCAGAAAATAAGCGAGTCAGAAGGAGCTGAGAAAACAATAAAACTGGTTGAAGTCTTGTTTGCTCTTGCAAGAGTAGTCAAACAGGAACTCATTTCCAAAGCTAATCACCTGTCTGAGCAAGTTTACTGCTGAGGGATTATATCAGATGCAGCAAATGTTGAAAACGAAGGCCGTGCAGACAAAAATTAAATAAAATAGCACAGAACAAGGAATACAGTTTAAAACACGAAGATGATACTGTAGACCACTTTCAGTTTTCAAGAAAATAAAATTATCTTTTAATTTACATGAGTTATAGTAAAATTGAAACATGCGCAAAGTGCCAAGAGATCTAAGTGTTTGTCCAAAAAATAGGCAATTAGAGCTGATCCATGTAATTTTGTTGATACTATTAGATTACCTGTGGTCTGACTACAACACGAGGTATTTGCGTGACTAACCTACATAGAGAAGACGCTGTTTGAACATTTGAAAATGTTTTGGTCTCTCCCACCTGCATAAACAAACCCAGTAACGATTGACATGCCTGGTAAAAGTTACTCTTAGTTAGCATATAATATTACAAATATATATTTACAGTTTTGTTGCACCTAGCATAGTTTAGCGTTGTTTTAACTTACCCCGAGTGTCGAAACTGACGACGAACAAATGATTTCTGTAACTAAATGTTATTCTTCTGGTGTCACAGTAAATCTAAATATCTGTATTCTGACTAAAACAAATAAATTCTAGGTTAAATCTCGACTAAATCGCTTGTAACCGACTAGCTAACATAGGTCTACTACCTGTTGCTGCTGGTGAGTCTGAGACGCTCAGCTGAGATATTTTTTACCGACTCAGTCTGGTGGTTTTTGAACAACGCGCTTCCCCTCCAGGCGCGGCCTCTGATTGGCTGATGCTCTACGCTGTCTGCTCTGATTGGCTGTCGTGGACTCACATGGTCCGCTGTGTAAATGTTGCCTCCTCAAACAAAGACGGCTTTCTGTTCCTACCATGAATTGTAAATATGGGAATTTATTTGACCAAAACAAGATAAAGAGGAAACATCACTTTCATAATACATCGAATGGATTCTTGCAGCATGATACACAAAATAGCACGAGATAGTAAGCTTGAATATTTTTTTATTTTACATATGTGTCAAAATTAAATTGTTACAATACAAAAACACAGAGTATGAGTGTAACAAGACAAAACTATGTCAGTATGTCACATTTATTATGATACAACTTGATACTTGCAGACCTGAGTGTAAGAAATCAGGTATGTTACATTAATTAATCACAAATAAAAGATGAATTCAGACATAAATAGAAGTGACAACAAATAAACCCACACCTTTATACCTGTCTTGTAAAATGTAATATAGAGTAAATTTCCATAATAAAAGATATACAATAAACATATTTCTCATATAATTTTCAGCTGACTGAAACTCTGTGAACCCAGGAAACAGACACTTGTATTTGGCACTTTGGTACAAGTATTGTGTATTTCTGTACCGTTGTTTATTATTACTCTTCAAATTTTTCCAGGAAATATATATATTTTAAAATTTATCCATTAAAATCTTGTCCAGGGTCCAAATTTTGTTCCCTGTCTGGGGTGATGTTATGAATATTGACTTGATTGTGAGATCGTTGAAGTCTTTGTTTCTGCACACTGTGCCGAACCCCATAACAGAAATAGATGATTAATCCTGTCGAAAGAAAAGTTATGTCTCCTTCATGAACACATTCACATTTATCAATATTTTGAAAATTTGGCTTAAATAAAAATTTATATTATATGATGATACTGATTACTTGCCTACTGCCATCCACACAATATATCGGATCCATGTGTCTGATCCGAGCTGGACCATAAGATAGACATTGACAAAGGTGCTGAAAATGGGGAGTGCAGGAACAAAGGGAACCTATGCAAATGAAAGAAGAGAAACAAAGTCAAAGTCAGAAAAAGGACACATTTTCATTTTCTACAGGTTTATAGTTGACAGAAATCTATGTCACATTTCTCCTGATAGTTAGGCTGCTGGAATGTTATCGTATAGTATATGTGTTTTAAAAGGTCAACACTGAATTTATGAACCATACCATGAAAGCAGCTTTGGTTGTACTCTGCGGTTGTCTCCAAATTATTAGAAAAATGGCAAACAGTATTAATGCATTCACAGTAACACAGAGAAGACTCCACCACTTCAATGCCTGCAGGGACTCAGCAGCCAAAGAAATGAAGAGGCTGAGGGATACGGCTAAAAAGACTGAGAAGATCAAATGATGTCAGTTTAAGTCCAAAAGACAAAACAATGCATAAAGAATTCTATTTAAGGATGATAAAAAAAGATCACCTACTGATAAAAATTGTTAAAACAGAAACATTTTTTGATGTTCTTGTGGTGGTTTGTGGTGGAGGACATATTACCCCACGAACTGTGAACATTTCTGTTTTACTGGAGCTTGAATCCTCTCCGTGCTCTGGTTGGTACCTGTAAAAACACTTCAGTTCAAGTTTAGCCATTAAAATGTTCCTCTGCAATTATCTGCTATCGCCCAATCGGTTGTAAGACAATAACTGTGGGTGCAAATGCCGTGAAGTATTGGATTTATAATGATTAATTTATTGACAATGATGGTTAGTTGTAGACTATTATTCTTTATACCACCAATTCATTCTTATTGTATTTTTTCTATATAATGAATTGCTTTAGTTAATTTTTTGAGACAGAAAGTCAAAATTATCTGATCGCAGCTTCTTAAATAATTTTCTGGTGTCTTTCAAAGATTTTTATTTTGTCAATTCATCAGATGCACAGGACATGCAGAGAATTGAGATCTTGTTTCTCTCTCACCTTGTGGTTAAAAAGCCATGCATTTTTTTAACGAGGTAAAAATAGAATAAGAATAGATAAGTGGTCTAAAGAGTAAACTATAATAGAATATAAAGTGTATATGTAAGTGTGTTTACAATAGCAGCGGTAGTGCATTCAGTTATGGGTATAAGGTGAATAATGGATCAGAACTACATCAGATATGACAGTAACAGCAGCAGGTACGACAATAGTGCAGTTATTTGTATGATAGCCAACTGAATATATCTGTGTTGAGGGCCAACCTAGAAAATTAAGGATGTCGTCTTTTGCATTGGGGAAAAAAAATTTCAACATTTTTTACATTTTGACCAAACAATTAGTCAGGTAGAAAAATGTCCTATTCTTTTTTGTTACAGATTACAAACTTTTTGTTTTAGTCTGTCTGACAAAAAAGAAAAGGAAATCTTTATATCTTCAGTAGACAGTATGAACTCAATTGAACAATTAGTCAGGTAATAAGGGAAAAAAAATGACAGATTAATCAACAATGAACATAATCCTACTGCATTATCAGTTATCTAGAGTAAAAAAATTCTTCAACTTTCCAAAGCAGAGAGGAAAATATAATCATGATTTCTACATTTTTGCTGGAATTTGTTGTTTATAATGTCACCATAGTTGAGGTCTTTTCAACACTATTGACTATAAAATATGTCAGACCTTTACTTAAATTCACAGAATTACAGATCTTAGGTTCTGTCATGAAGGAATCTTTTGTCACCCACACTAGACCCATGTATTGTCATTGTAAATAATCAGACTATTAATGCTCTGAAATAGAACTTAAATTAGCATAAGTATCAATTAGTCATACCTTAATATGAGAATGCATATTGCAACAAGTGTGTAAGCAAAGAGGGTTCCAATGGACATCATGTCAACCAGCGCCTTCAGGTCAAACACTAACGCCATGATGGCTGCAAAGACAAAAAAACATAACAGTTGATATTATTATGAGATAACGTTAGATTTTAGAGAATACGTGTTACACTTTTGGAAACAGAAGAAATGTCTCAAGAAAGTAATCTAAACTTCTTCAAAGTTTAAGGCTATGCATCGGTCATGTCTCGTGGGAGTGTTCATCTGCACTGGTCAACAGAGTTTTGTATATTTAGAGAGTATATCGAGAACACTGTACCTGCTACAGCCCCTGAAACCAGTGTCGCTATTACAGGACTTTGTCTGTCACTCATTTTACTGAGCGGTTTGAAGAGAAGTCCATCTCTGGCCATTGCAAAGAGGACACGGGGCATCGGGAACATCGATCCAAGAAGACTGTTGTAAAAAAACAAAACAAAAAACTGTCATGTACGTTTGTGGTAATTTATCATGTCTTTATGCAGATTTCACACAGAAACATTGACATGAACCCTATTTAAATGCTTCCCGAAACAAACACATAATATCAGGTTACATAAACAAATTTTTTTGTTGGTTTGTGCAGTTACTTCAGTAAGTAAAAGGGGCACGGTTTTATACCTTGTTGACAGTGCACAGAGGGATCCTACAGCTACTGCATACTTGGCAGGGCCCCAACCGATGTATGTAAAGGCCACAGGCAGTGGGCTGTGAACACTGAGCAAATAGTACGGCATCATAAGAGTCAAGGCTGCGGACACGCCAAAATATGCCAGGAAGCAAATGAGGAGGGATGCCACAATGCCAAGTGGGATTGACTTCTGGGGGTTTTGGACCTCCTCTCCTGAAGAAAAACACAGTTTATTTTGCTTAAAGCAGCGTATGACTTTCATCACAATGTTTTTTTCTAATTCGTAAAACCCCAGTGATAGCTTAATTATCACTAAACCATTAGTCTTTCCGTACTTTGCACCTGAATCACTTCCCTCACGGTGAACAACTTCGAAGATGACTCCATCATAAACACAGTCCATTTGTTTACATAACAAACCAAAATGTCATTGGGGCATTTTTGGAAATTTTGTCACAAAGTGCATTGTGGGAAAGGGAATTCTACGCAGCAGCAATTTCGCTGTCTCTTCATGAGTGCTGAACCCAAATGTCGCCTTTACCTCCATCCACCGACTATTCTCATACTTTAAGACAATCCTGGTGGGCTGGATCATTTTATGTTGTAGCGTTCGGGCTCATTTTCTTGCTGAATCTGTGAGGTGCCACTTTCACTTGGTCGCCATTCCCACAATGCACTTCATGACAAAATTTCCAAAAAGGCCAGAGTGTTTATGATGGAGTCATCTTTGAAGTTATTCACCATGAGGGGAGTGATTCAGGTGCATTAACACAGAAAGGCTAATGGATTAGTGATACTTAGGCTATTACTTGGGTTTTACAAATTTGAAAAAAAAAAATTGTGATGAAAGTCATTTGCTGCTTTAATGACAAGATGCTAGTTTTCAATATTGTGGAGTCTACAGTATAATATGAAGGTACAATCTACATTTCACATTTTCAATCAATCAAAGAGAGGGAAGTTATGATTGATAACTCTAAATTTTATTTACCTGTTGTGGCGATGCAATCAAACCCTACAAATGCATAGAAACAAGTAGCTGCTCCCGCTAACGTCCCCTCGAGGCCAAAAGGAAAGAAACCTCCACTGCCATAGCTGGTAGTTATGTTGACTGATGTGTGGTTTCTGCAAAGAAATAGCAATGTTACTACTTTGGTCGATTTACTATTGACAAATTATGCAGTATGAACTTTAAATCCTACTCACAAATCATGAACTTCATCATTACTTTTACCATTAACTGTAGAAATCAGTTGTAATACGGTATCAACAACTAAAGGTTCAGTGTGTGATGATTAGTGATATCTAGTGGTGCCTGCTAAAAACAAAAAAACAAAGTCAAAAGCCCCTTAATAGAGGTAGTATTTGTTTCGTCTGTTTTCAGGATAATAAGTCTGGAGTAAGTGATGTTATTGCACCTCAACACTGGATACCACCAGCTATTTAATACCAAGAAAAAGAGGATAAAGAAAAAATCTGTGTTTTGGTTTTTTTTCCAGGTGATTATGGGATCATGGAAAACATATTTCTGAATATCATATTTCTATAATTAGAGCCTTCTATACCCCCAAACTCTTACACACTGAACCTTTAAAGACAGCTCATCCTATCAATAAAGCATACTTTATTTTATTTTTATTGATACAGTAAATATACAGTATATATAAAAGAGGAGTCCATACTCATATGCATCTATGGCATCTTTTCCAATGTACCAGTTGTTAAGGTCCCCTTTTATGAATCCAGAGAAGACAACAAACAGCAGCACCAGGATGTTGATGGCTGTAAAAATCTTATTTACGATGGCTGACTCTTTCACACCAAATGCAAGAATACCTAGAAAGGAAACACATGATCTGCATTGGGACCCCAAATACACCTGCATATGTAGACCCCCACTGACTCCACCTAAACTGTCATAGATGTTACATGGGATAAACTTGCCTGCCAAGAGCATAATGAGACCAGCTGCAAAGAAGTCTGGGTAGGGAGCTAGTCCAGGTAGATCCATTGCAGCCTGTTTCCCCAGGGAGTTAGCAATGACATTTCCAATAAGGTCATCAAAGGTTCCACTCCAAGCTCTGGCTACACTTGATGTCCCTTAAGAACATAAACCAGGCAGAAGATACAACGTGAAAAGACTCACTGAAACTAATAATGACCCTTAAGACTTCAACAGCACATACTGCAAACGTTTTCATAGTGACACTATTTTTACCAATGACATAAGACAGCAGCAAGTTCCAGCCAGTGATAAAAGCCCAAATCTCTCCCACAGTCACGTAGCTGTAGAGATAAGCAGACCCCGTTTTTGGAACACGAGCTCCAAATTCAGCATAGCACAATCCTGCAAAGATGGAAGCTATAGCTGCAATCAGGAAGGAGATGATGATACTCGGCCCAGCCACGGCTCTGGCCACTTCTCCAGACAGAACGTAAACTCCGGCTCCGAGTGTGCTGCCGACCCCCAGAGCCACCAGGTCCAGGGTGGTCAGGCACCGCTTGAAGTTAGACACCTCACCCTCAGGCTCCAGAGGCTTCCTACGCGAAAGACTCTGAAGGAATGACACTATAACTGCACCAGACATCCTGTTAATAAAAACATAGATTTATTGGAATGATTGGTTAAGATAAAGCAGAATCAACAGATACATATAAAAAAGAGGAAAACTAAATATACCGGCAAAGGATACTGTGAACATAACAGAATTTATCTAATCTTAGTAGATGCATTTATTGTCAAATTATTAACAATTTTAAAAATAACCGCTTCAGAGCTAGTATGCAAAAACTAGACATACTCCTATCTCATTCACAAATTAACCTAAAGTGCAGCAAAAGTATAATATGTGCAAGTAAAATAAAGTGTTAAGTATTAAGATAGGCCTCAGAAATTTCTAAACAAAGAGTTTTTGGTCCATTAAACTACTTCCATTATAATTAGTAGAAACAAAACCACAGTAGAGAGTTCTTCATACCTGTTTAGCTGAATCCTGCAGTGTGTCCAAGTGTGTTTTGATCGGTGTCTGACCACACTATTTGTGAGAATAAATCCATTCACTGTGAAGTCCTCTCAGCTCAACATTTTTTACACATTATGTTACATTTCAGAGGTATGTGTCATTTCTGAAAAAGCAGGGATCCAAATGATTTGTTGGAGGGGGCGCTGAACAAAACTATGTGATTTTTATAAAGACATGTATGAAATGTTGAATGTGACAAATGCAGGACAAATAGAAAATCTGAGGCTTATTTTGTCATAGACGAGTCCTTTTCATTTTTAGAAAGAAATAAAGAAAAATGCCTCTGATTCATACATTGCTGTTTTCTGAAGAATTTAAACATTTTTTACTTAATGGTTCAGTTTTGGTCTGAAAACAAAGACAACTAAACTGACCTTGACCATCAGTGTTCTTTCTGTGTTTTCAGTATTCTTTCCTGAGGTATGCTGGCACATTGATTAAATCATTCAAACTCACTGAATCAGTGAAAAAGTGACCAAACATGCAAAATGTTCATTTTCACTTTCTTTTTGTTAACCTTCAAACTTGAATCTATCCAGATATACTCAGTGTTTTTCTCTTCTGCTAACAACTCCTCTGGCAGGTTCTATAATAATACAATTTTCAGACAGAAGAAATTGACCATGAGACTTCAGTGAAATGAACATGTAGGTGGACCCATTCATCCTGTTTCAGTTGAAACTTTTTTCACACATATTTTTTGAGTATCCCTCTTTGTTTTCTGTTCTGTTGAAAACAACTTCTCTCCTGGCCTGAGATGTCTAATATGTATTTATATACATAAATAGTATATATATATATATTTATTTATTTATTTATTTATTTATGTTACCCCATTTCCAGAATGCATGTTATGTAAAATGTAAATACAATACAACAAACAACATAAAAAATAATAATAATAAATGTTTAAAGACTAGACTAGACTGGAAAAGTAAGTGGTATTTAAAGTAAACAGCCAGAGGAACATTTTGCAGTTATTTGGATGAACTGACAACAGGTCAATAACAAAACTGGGTATTAAAAAAGCATCCTAGAGAAACAGAGTCTCTTCGGAGTAAAAATGGGCAGAGGGTCATCAATCTGCAAGAAAATGTATCAACAAATTGTGGAACAATTCCAAAATAATGTTTTTCAAATGAAAATTGCAAAGACTTCGAATATTTCACCATCGACAACATATAATATAATCAACCGAATGTGGGGAAATTTCTTTGTGTTATGGACACATCAATATTGGATGCCCTTGATCTTCAGGACCTCAGGCAGCACTGCATTAAAATCAGGCTAACACTATGATGGAAATCACTTCATGAGCTCAGGAGCATTTCCAGAAATCACTGTCTGTAAACATAGTTCACCGAGCTGTCCGCAAATACAGGTTGAAGGTCGATCATGCAAACAGGAGGAAATCTGCGAACATGATCCTAAAACACCACCATTTCCTCTGGGTCAAAGCTCATTTAAAATGGACTGAGGCAAAGTTGAGAACTGATCAGAGGTCAGACAAACTGAAATTTTTAATTCCTCTTGTAAACCATGAACATCGTATCCTCCACACTGAAGAGGAGTGGGCTCATCAGTGGTCTGTCAGTGGAGGTGCATTAGTAAATGTGGCATGGGCAGCTTGCATACTGTATCTCAAAAGCCCCCGTCAACGCTGAAAGGTTTAGATAAGTTTTAGAGCAACATATGCTCCTGTTTTTCAGGGAAGGTTTTGCATATTTCAGGAAGTCAATGCTAAATCATATATGGCATCTCTTACAACAGCATGTCTTTATAGTAGATGAGTCCAGGCGCTGAATTGGTCTGCCTGCAGACCAGACTTCACCTTTTGACAACATTTGCTATAATATGAAATGAAAAATACGGCAAAGAAGATCAAGGACTGTTGAGCAGCTTCAATCATATATCAGACGAGAATGGGAAGACATTCCTATCTCCAAACTCTGGCAAATGGTCTCCTCGGTACCCAGATGTTTATGGACTGGTGTTAAAGGAAGCAGAGGTTCTACATAGAAGTAAACGTGGCCTGTCCCAACTTTTTACAGAGATATTACTACCATCAAATTTAAAAGTTTACATTTAGAATATATCTTCTATGTTCTATTGGTAATAAAATACCAGTTTGTGAAGTTTGCAAATTATCACATTTTATTTTTATTTACACCTTATCCCAACACAATATTTGAGATTGGTGTCATCTATCATACATTTATTTGTTTGTACTACTTCTGTGTCCTGTTACTATTTTCACTTCAGATCTGACACCAAAGTGCATTTTGTTGTTGAGTACTTGTACCTGGGAGTACAATAATAAAGGTGCAATTGAACAAATAAAGAAACTTTTACTTCTTTTTTTTTCCCACTTTCACATCAAAAAAGATGGAGAAGGTGCAAGTGTAAAACATAACTCCTTTCAAAAATGTAGACAGAACTACTCCAATCAAATCTTGAGCATTTTGTTGGATTGTTTGACACATCCTCCACATGAGGGCAGTGTCTTCAATCGTTCCTCAACATTCTCCTGCTCATTTTGCACCTGATCAAACAATAGCTAACATATAGTGGTCTGCATTTCACATCATGAATTCATTGTATAATTATTTTTCCTTCAGCGTTAACTCTTTAACAGCTAAAGAGGAAGGATATATTTTCACAACTGTGCAGACGCTGAATGAAACAAAGAAGAATGAGACACCTGCTGTCCCACAGCGCTGAGTTTGGACACAGATAAGTCAACATGTTGTAAACTGTAATTGTTTTCACTGCAGACATCTGCTCAGCAACCAACTGAAGACTGGCTCATCAGTGCATAAGAAGGTATCTAATTGTTTGAGGAACATAATGGCACAATCCACTGCTTCCAGGGGTTACTGGAATTAAGATGGATGTTTTCTGGCAAAGTTTAAAGACAGATTAAAGATGTGATCCTGTGATGCTAAGTCCATGAAAACACAGGCAGGAAAAACAACCGAATGGAGACAATTTAGCCACAATAATTCCCTTTAAAATATGCTGATTGTATATCTATAATATTACAGACACCAGCAAATTACATCACATGAAAGCACAAAATAAATCTGTCTCTTTATTTCATATTCTAGAAATTAACTAGAATAACTAAAGTAGTGGGTGAATACTATTATAATCCTAGAATACTACACTCAGAGTAGATAATGAGTTATTAAAACTGCTTCCCCAACTCTTTTCTGGTGTAGACACTAGAAGAGTGAACAGTGAGTAGGCTTCATTAGCTGAAGGAAATGGACCACCCTTCTCTCTGTTAATGATTCATCTGCAGGTAGACGGTCAGAAGCTCACACCATTGTCCAGTTAGTCCATTTAGCACCTGGGATATTTAGTAAAAAGGCTTCAAAATAGATAGAAAAACTAGATTAAGTTTTAAGATGATTACTTCTGATTCACGACTTCATGCGGTAAGTTAGATCTTTTTATTATTATTATTTTGTTTATTTTGTGAATGTATTTATTCAATAATCTGCTTATATTATTACTCATGCCAACTCTGGTTTAATGAGATCATTTACTTTTCTTGAAAACCAGATGTTATCATGTTTTTAATGCTAATGGAGAAGATTCCTAGAAAAAGGTGGTGAATATTGATGTTAGACACAACACAAAATTGTAAGTTTTGGATTATTTATCTAAAAGATGTTTCTGTTGGAAATGGTCTTGATGCAAAATGTGGCCCCATATAATGCTGTTACGAACTATTTAAACAAAGACATAGTTTCAGACGTAGGTATTTGCCTAATACTGTTCTACAGTGGTTTCTATGACATGGCAGGACTTACTTCATTATCACAGTTCTGCCCCAGCATTTTTCCAGCAGTATTAGCCAGATGCAGCACACGGCTGCTATGGTGACTGGGTTCACTGGCCACAGCGTGAGACCAGCCATTTGCAGGAAGGAGGGTCAGTAGAGTGTGACTTCACTTTCCTGCATCTATTTCAGTTCACGAGGATATTTACAGCAAAAGGACAACTCTGTTAACTTAAGCTTTTTTAGGGACCTTCAAGTCATCCATACCAGAGAAATGAGCTCATGTAAAATCCAGTTCTTAACAGGTTTAACTGGTCTGAGGTCTAGCCTGAGGTCATGTTGCCCCCTCTGTTTTTATGGTAAAATGAGCTCAGTCATTTGGGTCTAGTGAAATTCGGCTACAGTGCAGCATATTTGTTTTGTTTTATCATCATTGATTTTTAAGAGAATGAAAAAAAAGTTACCCAACTGCTTTTTTTTTTTTTTTGGTAAATAAAATGTGAACATTGCAGTATATTCAGGAGATAGCCTAATTTAATCTAAATGTTTTTATATATTTTTTTCTGTCTTCTTTTTACAGTCATAACTTCCAACCAGGACAAACATGAATCAGACAAAACAACACAACAGGCAGTTTGATGAGGGGAGAAAATACTGAAAATATTCTGAGTTGTAAAGACATACATCATCAAAAAACAGGAAAAGATGAGACTCGTTCTGTATTATCTGATACTCTTTGGGTCCACTTATGTCACCTCAACATATGGGCCCCGTCAAAGAGCACAGATGACGGGTGATATTTTGCTCGGAGGACTCTTTCCGATCCACTTCGGTGTTGCATCCAAAGACCAAGACCTTGCAGCCAGGCCCGAATCCACACAATGTGTCAGGTAAAATAAATGTGACAGATTACATTTACACAAAATGTAATCTCTAAAAGTATACTTCTCATCTACTCATGTAAATCCATGCCATGTTATTGTTTCAGGTTCAATTTCCGTGGTTTCCGTTGGCTTCAGGCCATGATTTTTGCAATTGATGAGATTAACAACAGTAGCATTCTGCTGCCCAACATCACCCTGGGCTACAGGATATTTGACACGTGCAACACAGTGGCAAAAGCCCTGGAAGCTACTTTAAGTTTTGTCGCCCAGAACAAGATCGACTCATTGAATTTAGATGAATTCTGTAACTGCACTGATCACATCCCATCAACCATTGCAGTCGTGGGAGCAGCTGGATCGGCAGTTTCCACAGCAGTTGCAAACCTACTGGGGCTTTTTTATATACCTCAGGTGAGTATCTGTACCGTGGATGCATTTATACTGTGAAAAAACAATGTTTAACTTGTGCAAACAAAAGGTGTCATTTGGATTTTATCTGACGTTAGTTACGAATTTCCATTTAATGCTACTTTTCAATGAATCCATCACATATAAATTGGGAGTGTTGCTTATTTTGTAATTGGTTATTCTCACTTTGCAAAATAAGACTCACCTCAATCCAATTACAGTATTAAAATCTGACTCAGAAATAACATTCAACTGGTTTCACAATAAAAAAAAACAGATAATTCTCACATACTTGTAGTTTTTTAATGTGGTGTTGCTACTTTTACCTCAGAGATGAGTCTGAATACTTCCCCCCATTGTTGTAACATATCAATATGACACATGCACTTTAATATTTACATCATTAACATTGCTCATCACCTTTTATAGAAGATATGTTTTTTTTTTTAATTATCATTATAATGAAACAGTCATTTAAGATAAACAAGGATTAGCGTCTGCAAAGAGGATGCAAAATTCACCCATACATTGCTTGAAATCCTCTGTGTTTCAGATCAGCTATGCCTCTTCTAGTCGCTTACTGAGTAACAAGAATCAGTACAAGTCCTTTATGAGAACCATTCCCACAGACGAGTACCAGGCCACAGCCATGGCAGACATCATCGAACACTTTGAGTGGAACTGGGTCATCGCTGTGGCCTCAGATGATGATTATGGACGACCAGGGATTGAAAAGTTTGAAAAGGAAATGGAAGAGCGAGACATCTGCATTCATTTGAATGAACTTATTTCCCAGTACTTTGAAGAGCATGAAATCAGAGCTCTGGCTGACAGGATTGAGAACTCAACAGCTAAAGTAATTGTTGTGTTTGCCAGCGGCCCAGACATTGAGCCTCTAATCAAAGAGATGGTGAGGCGAAACATCACAGACCGAATCTGGTTAGCTAGTGAGGCTTGGGCGAGCTCTTCTCTTATTGCTAAACAAGAGTATCTTGACGTCGTGGCAGGCACGATTGGCTTTGCTCTGAAGGCGGGGAGCATACCCGGCTTCAAAGAGTTTTTACAACATGTCCAACCAAAAAAAGACAGTCACAATGAGTTTGTCAGGGAATTCTGGGAAGAAACATTCAACTGTTATCTGGAAGACAGTCCAAGACTCCCAGAAAGTGAGAATGGCAGCACTAGTTTCAGGCCTTTGTGTACTGGTGAGGAAGATATTACAAGTGTGGAGACTCCATACTTGGACTACACTCACCTTCGGATCTCCTACAATGTATATGTGGCAGTTTACGCCATTGCACAGGCACTGCAGGACATACTCACTTGTACGCCTGGACGTGGACTTTTTGCCAACAATACCTGTGCAGATATAAAGAAGATGGAAGCATGGCAGGTATAATACGACTCATTCACCCAAAACAATCAAAGCAATTAAATTCTTAGTCATGTACTCCATTTATCAATCTATGAATCATCTCAAAGTGCACTTGTGCTTCACAGGTCCTGAAACAACTCAGACACTTGAACTACACCAACAGTATGGGAATAAAGATAAACTTTGCTGAAAATGCAGACTTGGCTGCAAACTACACTATCATAAACTGGCAGAGGTCTGCTGAAGACGGCTCTGTTCTGTTTGAGGAGGTCGGATACTATAATATGCATAGTAAAAGAGGAGCCAAACTGTTCATTGACAAGACAAAGATTTTGTGGAATGGCTACAGTTCTGAGGTACTTCAGCTATTCTGTTTGTAGAGATTTTAACATTAATGTGCTCTGGTCTTTGTTGACATTAAGCTTTATTTTCCAAATGTGTGGCATTCACAGCCATTAAGACAAAGAATAAAACTTTCTTCGGTTTCGGGGTCTGCTGAAAATTAGGCAAGCACCTTATTACAGTTAATCAGAGCCTCATTTCCAAAATGTGGTGAAAAAGTACAGGGGCCTTTGTCTAAGTATTTTCCGATTTGTTGTCATGTGAATATGTGATCATTCCCACAGATATATTAAAACTAGTTTGTAATTCATTATTATTTTTCTTTAGTGTATAGCCATCGTAAAATAAGTGTAATGAGTGTAAATCAGAGTCAGGATCCACTTAAGTAGCAAATTAAGAATGGACAAACCAAATTCACAAACTCTATCATGAAAATCTATGAATTGTTGTTTATGTAAGAGCAAAGACATTAACAGTTTTCTGCTCTTTTTTGTATACCTTCTCCATATATTGTATACAATATGCTACACCAGGTGCCATTCTCAAACTGCAGTGAAGACTGTGAACCTGGCACAAGGAAGGGGATCATCGACAGTATGCCCACATGCTGCTTTGAATGCACCGAGTGCTCAGATGGAGAGTACAGTAATCATAAAGGTATGGCAAAGAAACATTTACAGTCTAGTGTCATATCTGCTAATGCTACTTTTAAATTAAGTTACCAATCAGATCTGGTTTCAGCAAATTCCTGTATTTTACACATACAATAAGTTATACTGCTATGCAATTTATATGGAATACTGACTAAGTATTTTCTGCATTTTGTAGCTGGATCTATTTGTATTTTATTATTTGATATCATAGTACAATCACTCCTATTAATAGTGATTCATTATTGTTAAATATTACTAATGTTGGAAATGTACTTTTTTATTGAAATAGATGCCAGTGTTTGCACCAAGTGCCCAAATAACTCCTGGTCGACTGGAAACCACACATTCTGTTTCCTGAAAGAAATTGAGTTTTTGTCATGGACGGAGCCATTCGGGATCGCTTTGGCCATATGTGCAGTCCTGGGTGTCATCTTCACAGCCTTTGTCATGGGAGTCTTTGTCAAATTTCGCAATACTCCAATAGTAAAGGCCACAAACCGAGAACTGTCCTACGTCCTCCTTTTCTCTCTGATGTGCTGCTTCTCCAGCAGTCTCATCTTTATCGGTGAACCGCAGGACTGGACATGTCGTTTACGCCAACCTGCCTTTGGGATCAGTTTCGTTCTCTGCATCTCCTGCATCTTGGTGAAAACGAACAGAGTGCTTTTGGTTTTTGAGGCAAAGATCCCCACGAGTCTCCATCGTAAGTGGTGGGGATTAAATCTGCAGTTTCTGTTGGTGTTTCTGTTCACGTTTGTCCAGGTGATGATATGTGTGGTGTGGCTTTACAACGCGCCTCCTTCCAGCTACAGGAATCATGACATAGACGAAATTATTTTCATCACCTGTAATGAGGGCTCTGTGATGGCTCTTGGTTTTCTCATTGGTTATACATGCCTCTTAGCTGCTATATGTTTCTTCTTTGCATTTAAATCACGGAAACTTCCAGAAAACTTCACAGAGGCCAAGTTCATCACCTTCAGCATGCTCATATTCTTCATTGTTTGGATCTCCTTCATCCCTGCATACTTCAGCACTTATGGCAAGTTCGTGTCAGCGGTGGAAGTCATTGCTATTCTGGCCTCCAGCTTTGGACTACTGGCCTGTATTTTCTTCAATAAGGTCTACATCATCCTCTTCAAACCCTCCAGGAACACCATCGAGGAAGTCAGATGCAGAACTGCAGCCCACGCCTTCAAAGTAGCTGCCAAAGCTACACTAAAACATGGCACGGTTTCAAAGAAGAAGTCAAGCAGCATTGGTGGGTCTTCGGCCTCAACGCCCTCCTCATCCATCAGCCTCAAGACCAATGGCAACGACTGCGACCCGACCTCAGGAAAGCACATGCCAAGGGTGAGCTTTGGCAGCGGAACTGTCACTCTGTCTTTGAGCTTTGAGGAGTCAAGAAGGAGTTCTTTAATGTGATAGGAGGTCTGTGTGTACATGTGTTGAACTCCAGCAATAATAACCCAGACAATTTTGACTTGGAATTTACTCATATGTAGCTCTTTCCTCTTCCCATTAATCCCCTTTAGAGTTTTGTATGAAAGATTACATTTTATGTGTAGGAAAGGAATATTGTGTCATGTCATGCTTTCATTCTTTGACCATAATAAATGACTGTCAGCATAACTACGTTCTCTAAACCCGCAAATGATAATAAAAAACAACTTTTGTATAATAAAAAGTCATTATGCTAAACCACTAAGTTGTTGTTTTGTTGTTCTTTTGGAGATACTGTAATCTACAACAGTGTTTCCCAAACTTTTTTCCTGACCATTAAACTGTTACTGAAAAGGAAAGTAAATTTATGCATAAATAAACTTCTTTGATATTTTTTTCTGATATTATTTTGCTGACATTTCAGACATTTTAAGGAGAGAGACACTTCTGATAAATAAGTTCTTATACTACACAGAAAGGGAATTACTTCCATAGTGGGATTTCATATGTAAAGAACCATGTTAAAAAATTATAATGAAAACAAATAATTAAAACAAAAAAATCAATGAAATACTAATGGAATATTCAGTCTGTGTTCTTTTCAGGTTCTATCTGCTATTGACTAATGTGTTGAACAATCTGATGGCAATAGGAATATGTGTTATTCAAAACATAGAGAACATATTTAAAAATGTTGAATATTTATTTAACACAGAAAAATTAAGTGTATTTAAGCAGAATTTACAGGTCTTTTTTTCCCCTCTCATCAGTAAAAATACCCCTTTATTCTACCTTTACTAATAATGGAACAATATAAACATTCAGGACCATCTAAAACAGGCTTCTTCTTGATTGTTTTTTTAAATGCTTAAAATGCATATTTAGATGGTAAAATAAAATCTTCTGCAACTAACCTGGGTTATGACCCACTGTTTGGGAACGGATGACCTTGGTTCATTGGTAGCACTTATGGATAGACTTTAAAGAATATGTATAATTCTTATAAATGTAGATAATGTTCAACATGTTAAATGTATACAGAATATGTGACAATTCATCTACAGACAAAACTTGATAGATGAATTGTGGATGAATAATATTCTCTGTAAGAGAACTAATAAAAGGTGTTAGTGTAACTTATAACTATAAATCCACTACAGACATAGAATAAATAGAAATAAAACGACAGTCAGTAGCTACTAGTAAAATCCGCATCTTTTTTTTTTTTTTTACAGTGTAGGTTTAGTTACACATGAAGCACAAAATATACAGCGTGAGTGTGGTGCTTGTTTCAGAAAGCACTTCAGGCTGTTTTATTTGATGAGAAGGGACAAACGCTTCAAGTAACAATGTAAACATGCAAAAAACACAGGATGTAGACAAAGTGCTCTGGTCACGCTCCGAGAGTCAACCACAGAGAACTAAAGTGCCTTAAAACAGGCTTCCTGACAAATTCACTGTCATATTTGAGGAAGCTAAAGGTAGTGCTTTAAACATATGTAATCATTTACTCCAGACATTACAACCAGTTTCTGCATATATAGCTATATAACAGTATTTTTAAAATTACTCTATAATAGTAGGGAACATGAAATAGTGCAGAAAATGTATTTATTTTACTCATTGTAAAATCACCAGTTTCAGTGATTTTGAATTTGCAACTGATTTCTTTCTTTTTTTTTTTGCATATTTTTCTTTCTTTACATTTGACTGTCTTCATTCAATGACATTTTAATAAATTAAAATTGTGTTTATTGTTCTTCAAAAAGAAATAATTGAGAATTGAGAAATTGAATTGAGAAATGAAACGTAAATGATGTCATTCTAATGTTACATTACTATATTACTGTACTACTAGTCACTTTGTTGCTATAATATTTTTAAGTAACAACTAGTCACATTTTTGATGGTGTAAAAAACACTGTGAGATGAAATGCAAATTAAATATAGAGGAAAATAATAATACTAAAAAAGATGGTCAAGCTTGACTTAGTAAAAAAAATATTATCCAAATGCATCTCAAAATAACAGTGAACACACTGATGCCGACATGTAAAGCCTGAGCAGGTCGTAGTCTGCTTACTTATCACAGCTCGTTGCCAACAGCAAACAGTGCAGGCCTGTCTCACATGTTAATGCTATTCTCACTATAGACCTATGTTCCACAGTCATGTCATCACACAACGCAGAGCATATATAGAGATAGTTGACGCAGCTTGAAGAGGATGCTATTTATTCCAACCTCCTTTTCTCGACAGTCAGCTGTGAAGACTTTTTAGTACCAAAGTTAGTTAGTTACCAGTCACAGTAAAACCTGACCTGACCTGCTGCTCACACATTAAGGCTTCAATAATACTTTAATTTTAAGTAAACTACCAAGAGAATAGTAAATAATAAGGGATGAGAAGAGAAAAGTGCCAAAAGACATTTTAAAACCTTTGGAAGTGAACTATGGGTAGATTATGAATGAAGTCCAGCTTTATTTATAGCCAGCAATGACAACAGAGACTTTTTTTTTTTGTTTAAATCAAAATCTACCAAGGGAAAGTGTAAGGCATTTGTTTTAGTCACAAAACTACATAGGAGTAGGAATAGAAAATGAAATGACAAATTTAATCAAAAGCAAATAAATCATTTTACATCATAGAAATAAGTCAAACTAAAATATAACAGAGCTACTGGAAAAAAAAGTTATTTAAAATTCATCTGGCTATTTCTCTTTTCCTGAATAATAACCAATAAAGTCTTTCTCTCTTCCAAGGCAAAGCTCTGTTGAAGGAAATTCTCCGAAAACATAGAAAAGGGGCCAGAAGCCATGTGAGGAGTGCAGGCCCCCCACATCACTCAACAGGAGACTGAGACCTGAAAGAGACTCAGGAGCAGCTGGACAATCGCAAACCACAACAGGGTCCAACACAGAGACCAGCATGTGGTCTCTGTCTGATCCAGACATGTAATGAGACAGACAGACAGACTTCCCCTTCTCTCAGGACCAGGTATGTCACTTATAGATGTGTTTAGTTGGTCATGGAAGTTAGATTGTAAACATAGCTGCAATTAATGTAGCAGAGGATACCCAGTTCTACATATGTTACTGAACCTTTGAGACTGAACAAATGAAACATTAGACAACACTGGTATACTTTTTTTTTTTTTTTATAAATTGTCTCCTTCAGAGGTCAAATGTGCTGAATATGACATATTTTAATAAGATGAATTGGAAAACAAATGACAAAAGTGCTGTTAAACTGATGTTTTCAGTCTATATGATAGTGTTATTACACATGTATTTTGGTTTATGTCCATTTATGCAATAGATTTATAAATCTTCCACTAGAAAGAACCTGAAAAGTGTATGTATTATGGTGTTCAGTGTTTTGAAGTAGATCTGATAGACCTGAGATAGACATTCCGTTGGAGTAAAACCCATTTTCTCACCAACTCACAGAATTTCACATTTTGACCCAAGACAATATCTTGGAAACTACAGCCTACCAGCATTCTTGACATATTTTTTATTTATCAGTGACTCAAACTTGGTAAAGTTTCGCGACTCTTACTCTGGAGGCATTTTAATTTTAGGCATGTATAATAAAAAAAATATACAGGTTAAAAAAAATAAAAGTAAAAAATCTAAGCCAACCATTTGTATATGACGTAACCATGACTATGAACGTTATATTTTTTTATGTATTTCTTTGTGAGACAGAGAAAACACCGACTTCTAAGAAAAATAAAAACACAAATAATGCTTTTATTTAGAAAATCCCAGCGGAAATGGATAGTTGCGTTTACTTGACACTGTTATCGTTCAGTCCTACGTTGAAGACCTGGAATAACATTAGCCTCAGTAAAAGGTAAGAAAACCAGCACCGTCAAGTTTAGTAACACTGAACAATGGGAAGGTTTACATCAAAGTAATACTGGGCTCTGTTCAACCACCATGGCGGTATGCGAGTGTACATATTAATATTTAACTTTTGCAGCAGTTTTCGGTAACTACATCCGCATTCGTCGGCTAGCTAACAGCTAACTAGTGCAAAAAGGGCTACAGTCAGTTCACCAAACACACCAGTTTTACACTCCCTTCCATCCGGACACTAGGCAGCAGGAGATGGAGCTCTTTCTGGTGTAAAAGGTAGTATCTTGGCTAAAATGTCTCTCTATAAATACCGATAGATAATGTATTTATTTTAGTCAGTTTATGCTAGCTTGTCGTTAATATGTGAGGTGATACAGTCGTTAAAAATGCAATAAAATAGCCAAAACCTGATATTGAACAATGCTAACTAAATGTATATTACCGTTTCATTACTGTTAGCCAATCTTCACTTTGCTAAAGATGAAGTAACATAGATCAGTTTTGTTTTTGTTTCTTAAATTTTTTTTAAGGTTATGCTCATGTTTCCTATTTCTATGATTGAGGCGCAGTGTTGATTCTCGCATTGGCCTAATATTATTTAACACCCGATTGTCACACAAATGACCCCTATTATCGACATTTCGTTTAATGTTTTGTTACCTAAAGGGTCACACATTTGCCTGGAGTTTTGGAAGGTTTCATGGTCAAAGCAAACAATTTGTATTCATTCTAATTATTTATATATACTCCTATGATTATATATTTTATATATATATAGACTAAAAGTAAATTACTGCAAACACACACAATAGTAATAACAGCAATTATACCAATTGCCTATATTGTCCAAATGTCACAGCAATCATTTATGAGTGTTGGGTTCTAGATATTAGATATGACAAGTGCACAGAAAGCCAAGGTATATCAGCACAGTAATGTGATACAAAACATTGTCTGGTAGCTCAGAATAAAATGAGTATTAGTGTCAGAGTGTAACATAATCAGGCTTTTTCAGTATTGTGTAACAGAGTAGATCTATCGGAAGACAAACCTAAAGAATACAAAGTGAGGAACCTGAAATAAAGACACTTAAATGGTGTCTTGCTCTGTTTTCAAAGATGGTATATAATGATAGTGTGTTTTGTTTTTATTTGTGATCATTGAATGGGAAGTAATGGATATGCTTCTTTCATAATAGACTATTCATAAGAACGTGGGGTATATATGTCCAAGTGGTAATGATATGTGAGTGTATTGATACTAATATTGTTTTCTTTTCAAATCCTCTTTACAGCTGCTGAAGGAATCAAAGTTTTGCTGCAGTTCTCCTAAAACTGGATTTAAAGTGTTCAGTGATGGTCTATGAGTGATAAGTTTTCCTTAACTTCAGAGTGATCATACAGATGACTTTTATTACAGCAACATGTTTCACTGCCAGGGGATTGCTGGTCATAATAATCTGTGACTGACAGTTTTGCTGAAATGTCTTGCACAGAGGACATATCATAAATCATAACAAACAGCATCTACAGTTTGCACATCAGTACTGTCTCACAGTCATGGCCTTCTGTCCATCCATTTGCAAGATTTTACGGAGGGGGAAGTATTTTGTGCTGCTTCTTCTCTCGCTCTCTGTGCTGGCATGGTTTGCAACCTTTTCAGGTGAAACAGTGAAAGCCCTTCAGGTTTCCTCTACCACAGCACAGAGTCACATTAAAGAAGACAGTCTGAGAGAAAAACTAATAACTTGGACGTCAGCATCAGAGCATGTGAAAACTCCTCCACCAAAGGATGACTGCCCCGAGGAGTCGCCACTGCTGAGTAAGTTTCTACTAAAGGGAAAGTTAAAGAGGTTCCTTGTGCTATTATGTGTTTTTTTTCTGTATTTTTAGCAGCATTTTAAGATTTTTGATAAAAAATAAAATGGTAAATGGACTGCTCTAATAAAGCACATTTTGTAGACCTTCATGGTACCCAAAGGGCTTTGCTGAGCCTCACATTCACCCATACACACATACGCCAGTGGGCAGCTGCCAGGCCCTACTGGGAGCAATTTAGGGTTCAGTGTCTTGCCCAAAGACACTTCGACATGTGGATAGTCAAAGCCAGGATTCGAACTACCGCCCCTTTGGGCATTGGATGACCCACTCTACCAGCTGAGCCATGGCTGCCCAAAATGAGTTGTGTCTCTATCAAACCACTTAATAGCTCCTTGCTGGGATAAAACAATTGTTAGTACTAATTTTACTACTGCAGTTGACTATTTAGTGGTAGTTGTTTGTGGTCAGCCAGTTCTAAGATTGTTCATCTTTATAGATAAAAGAAGAGCAATAGTTATAAACTGACTACTGTCTAATAAACTAGACAAGGATTTGTCTGTCATGTCACTTTTAACATGGTGTCATTGGAATATGATGAATAAGGTCAATGAGACTTTGCAGCAAACATGATACTTCTATAAAATCTTAAAACTTGTGTCAGTGTTCCAGAGTGTCAAAAGTCAAACATAAGATAGTTGAACCTGTTTTTGTCTGGATTTTTCAACAGAGGGAGCTGTGAAGCTGGTCTTTGAGTCCGCTCTGACACTTAAAGATGTGGAGAATGAGAATAAAGGAGTGGCTGAAGGCGAATATGAGCCTGCAGACTGTACCGCGAGACAGAGTGTCGCTATCCTCATTCCTCATCGCAATCGAGAGAAACATCTCCTCTACCTCCTGCACCACCTACACCCTTTCCTGCAGAGGCAGCAATTACACTATGCCATCTATGTCATC
This sequence comes from Ostorhinchus cyanosoma, assembly GCA_029814465.1. Lineage (NCBI taxonomy): Eukaryota > Metazoa > Chordata > Actinopteri > Kurtiformes > Apogonidae > Ostorhinchus > Ostorhinchus cyanosoma. The sequence continues at coordinate 18,069,605 of JAPTYQ010000007.1, forward strand.
CAGCAGGTATTCTTCTGTTTCATACAACAAAAAAACAAAAACAAGGTAAGCAGTGAGCAGACAGAAGTATGAAATCAATATATAACCCTAACTTTTCTTCTAAAGATAGAGTGATTAACCAGTTTGGCTAATTAATCATTCACTGTTGGACATTTTACAAATTACTGGTTTGGACAGAACTTGGTTTTGACTGGAATAATAATTAATAATTTTGACTGAAGTAATATCTCACAAAAATGTGTTTAGATAGTTTAGATAGAGAACAAAGCGGCAGAACATAAGCATCTGCACTGAGGTTTGAGGGTAGTTTGCACAGGACGTTGACAAACTGTGATTTTTTTTTAAATTGAATTTTCTATTTTAAAGGCTGGTGATGCAACTTTTAACCGTGCCAAGTTGTTGAATGTTGGCTATCTGGAGGCTCTGAAAGACTACAGCTGGGAGTGTTTTATCTTTCATGACGTGGACCTGGTTCCTGAAAATGACCATAATTTATATGTGTGTGACAAGCAGCCCAAACACTTAGTGGTCGGTCGGAATGCAACAGGATACAAGTAAGTCATGAGTCAGCCTTTGTTAATAAACAACTCAGCACTAATGGATGAACATTTGATAACTACCTCAGCCGTGATATTATCTTAAAAAGCCTGATATATTTTAGACAAACACCTGTATTTTTCTTCTTATTCTTCAACACCCAGACTGCGTTACAAGGGTTACTTTGGAGGAGTCACAGCCATGACCAAAAACCAGTTTTATCAAGTGAATGGATTCTCAAACATTTACTGGGGTTGGGGAGGAGAGGATGATGACCTTCGCATTAGGTGAGACAAATGAGTGAAAACAATATTTAAGATGAACTTGTTTTGTGCTTTACACAATATGCAGAAGATGTGGTGTGTGTTCTTTATTCATTCACTGATATTAGTTATTGTGTGGTTGTGTTGAGCAGGGTCGAGCTGCAGAAAATGAAGATTGTGCGGCCGCCTGCTGATGTAGCTCGCTATACCATGGTGTTTCACAAAAGAGACAGTGGAAATGAAATAAACAAAGACAGGTATGTGCTTTAATGGTTGAATGTATGTGCTTGGGGTCAGTTGAAGATAACCATATGTATACTGTGCTGCATATTTATTCTTTTTTTGCCTCCCTCAGGATGAAACTCTTGGGTCGGACACCGCAGGTATGGAAAAAGGATGGACTCAACAGCTGCTCTTATAAGACTTTATCTGTAAAGAGGCTGCCTCTTTATGTGAATGTAACAGTGGACATTGGGAAGCCACAGAGTTGAGATTTTAACCTGAAAGACCTGCTGTGACCAAAAATAGTTTATTATATATTTTTTACAGGAAGTTGAAGACTAATTCAGTACGTGTGTACCAGTTGCCATATTAAGCACACAAAATTCACACTGATCTTTTTAGTTTACATCCAGAGATTAAAATCAGCTGGCAGCTATGGTGACTGAATAAACTGGAGTTAGCCTGTACTCCTTTGCACATCCCTTGCATATCATGCTGCCTTCATTTCTTCATATCATTAAAATGCTTCCTCCATTTATACTTATGTAAGCAACCCGCCAAGAACAAAAAGACTAGCATCGAACAAACTTTAGCAGTGTATTTAAATCATTTGCTTAAATGTCTGTCAAACTGGATTTTAATACATGTTTGCCTTATTATTTACCCATGTGCAATTCTGTAGCATGAAACACACTGGTATTTTTTAAATAATAGCCTTCAACTTCAGGACAGTGTGTATTTTGTGTGCTTCAGTTTGTGGATGCAGTGATGTTTCCTGAGAGCGTTGTGTTTTCACTTATTTTGAGAAATTAGACCTTGTCTGAAATGCGTGTGAAGGACGGACTGATATCCTGTAAGACTGATAAATTCTTTAGTGTCTTTGGTTTGGGACAGGACAATTCAACTTTTTCATAGAGGACATTTTGCCTTTTCATAATAGAAATACAAATGTGGATCAATCAGAAATGTTACTGTTACAGTTTTCCTTTGTGAGCTACCATTTAAAAAAACAACAAAAAAACCCAGAAGCTCAAACCTGAAGAAGGTCAATGCAATGGAGTCATAGTTATTTTAATCTTTAGCTATTAAATGTCATAATGTTTTCGGTGGAAAAACTCATAAAGGTAATTCAATGTTTGGTTTGCAGCTTAGCAGAGACCCTTCAACAACAACAACAACAACAACAACAACAACATAATTATTACAAACTGGACACTGTGTAATCTGGGTTAAAACACTAACACTGTTGTTCATCCATTAACGTAAAGATGCCGTGATGAAAATTCAGATAAAAGTTTACAAATATAAACAAGGTGAGCTCTGAGACAGACAATAAGGTAAAAAAAAGTGCAGTTGGCTGGAGTGTAGAAGACGACAATATGTCAGGAAAAAGCAAATCTTAGAATTTCTTTGACTTTCTACATCTAGTAATATCATTTCCAGCTCTAATTCCCCTAATGAGTTGAGTGATAGAAAATGAAAGGATGACTACCAGTGATATATATCATATTGCTTTTAGGGATGGAAGTTACATATCAGTCATGCAGCTGAGAACTTGTTTGGAGACAGTTGTAAATAGAATACCAGAAGTACATTTAGCTTTTTATTTTACTGCATGGTCGACTGAAAAGCAATACAATTTTGTAAAATGCAGACATGACTGATAACAACAACATCACACATGTTCTCCGTTATTTTATGTCAGAACATGTACTGAAAAAGGCCCTCTAAGTCTCCTAGTTTTGAAAAGACACTGTAAATGTCTGGACGCCGCAGATGTGACCTAAATTACACCGTTATTAACATTACACTGGGCCAGCTCACTTTATTTATTTATTTACAGAACTGAACCACAATCTCAAAGAATGATCTTATATTTGTCTTTAAGATGTTTTTTCTGAGCTTTGCATACCTACTTTCTTACAGTGCATGATATTTTTTACAAGGCCTTATGAGTTTAAAATGGTTAAGGTAGATTTATATGGATGGTGAATTTAACAGGTGGTGGAATCTTATTTATTGATTTTTATGCAGAACAAAATGATTTGAGACCAATCTGTGTTAATAGTTCAGTAAAAAATTTCAGTGTAGAAAAGCTACCGTATTTATGGTTTGATCATTGCATGCTGCTTAGAAATGTCTGTCTCTTACTCATATCAACTTACAATGATAAAACTACAGCAAATCTGACTGAGGGAGCAGTATTACAACACTATACTCACAAATAGTTACGTTTTATTCAATGTTTATTCATATTCTGTTAAAGAGCTTCATAACAGTTAAAGCTACGACAGAAAAAAATGTGCATTTCTTAAGGGCAAAGCTGCAGTACGTTGTTAGTATATGAAGCTCTGACAAGGATTTTATTACAAATATGTGCATTTCAATTCTAAAAATACAAGTTCTCTGCTTGTGGCCTGTCTCTGTTTACTCCTATATGAATGTTTTGTTATTTCCACTGTGGTTTAAAGCCTTTTATAATGTGAAATAATTATAAATGATGACGACAAAGAAACATCTGTGCAAAAGTTGTAGCATCACAAACTTCACTGATGTTGATTGTTGTGAAATGAATCTCAAAATGATGCCATGTAGTAACTTTATCAGAATACAGAGTCTTTTTTTTATGTTTGAGCATTGAATTGGAATGTGTCATGTTTTGCTTGTTTTTATGGGAAATGATTGATCATGAAAGGGAATTACTGATTTCACTACTAATGGAACTATTCTCTTTAGAACACATGCAAAATAAATAGTATTTTCCTATGAGATGTCTTGTGGTTTTATGTGTTCAGTATGTACATTTATCAGCTTATTTTCAGGTCGTTGTCCTACAAAGGTTAGTTCGAGGTTTGCCACTCTAATTTTGGTTTTATTTTTCTTGATTTTTATCATCTTTCATTTCAATATCAGCAGTTTTCCTTTTTTCACCACCACCATAAAATATTCAACATTACTGACAGTTTTATAGTATGACTGACAAATACACTAACTATGTGCAGAGCATGAATGTGACCAGCAGGGGGCCTTGATTGTACAGTTTCTATCATTAAAGACACTGAGGTGTAGGGTTACAGCAGTGGTTCTCAAACTTTATACAGTGGAGTACCCCCTAACATACACTTTTTTTAGCCAAGTACCCCAACTCTCACTTCAGCATTTTTGATTGAAAATAATTTGGTAAAATTTGTTCCTGTGTCAAAGATATATGTTTATATTTTCAAAACTTTGTAAATAAACAACCTATATTTAACTGTAATAAATTAAAAAAATATATATATTTTTTTAAGTAAACTTTGTGTGTAAAATATAAACAGGAAACTGCCCTCTTTCATTGATAAAAAAAAATTGATCATTAATTAATAAATGAACCTTTCATCAACAAAAAATAATTACTTAGCAACTCAAATAAACTCCTTTTGAATAATAGAAATGTTCTTAAAATTTTACCAACGCTTAAACAAAATGATTAACAATAAAACTATTAAATGAATGTATTTATTATGTTTTATATTTCAACATTAATTCCCATCATTTATTTTGTAATCAGTACATGATGATGTATTTAAAGTGTTTTTCCCCAAAAATGTCCACTACCCCCTTGGCTTCTTCCAAGTACCCCTGGGGGTACGCGTACCCCACTTTGGGAACCCCTGGGTTGCAGGATACAAATGTTATTTCTGATATTTAAATATAAATGTAAATGCTTCTTTGTTTCACGCTAAGTTAAAGTAACTTCAGTGTTTTTGTTCTGAGGTGAGTCTGTATTCTAAACCCCATTTACTGTTTTGTTACAGCTGAAGTAAAGAACCAAAACTACTAAAGATCCAGAAGAAAATCCACTTACACAGTAGAACTTCTTCAAAAGAACTTTTTTCTCCAGCCAATTCCACAGTTTCCCATTACTTCACATATGCTGCAGTTCTGTCAAGGCATTGCATCACCATGAGGACATGGAGAACATGTACTCAAAGTGTAAGGACAAGAATAACCCTCATTATTCAGCTACAATGAAATCAGCTCTTCTCAGCTCAGGACTCGTTTTTTTTTTTCCTTTTTTTTTACTCTTGCAAAGAAAGAGCGGGATGTCTGAGGCTTTGTATGGACAGAATGATGTCACCTCCTCTTCCTATGGTGCAGAAAGCTAGCTTTGTCTTGTCGAGGCCAGCCCTGGTCATCGTGTTCACATGTGACATTCACAAAACACTTTAAGCATAAAAATATCAACTCTGCAAAACAGAACACTGTGCTCTCCCTTACAAACTAATCTATTCAGATAAGAGAAGTGCCAGTAGTGCATGAGCTGAGCATTGTTATGTTCCTACTTGAAGATATAGTTATCAAAGTCTTGTAAATGCACCAATAGGAGGCTGATGTCTCACAAATAACAAAGATAAAGACAACAGTGTTTGTAAAGTCAGTGTCTTGGTACTTTTTTAGTAATATCATCTATTTAAATAAACAGACTTAACATCCACACAACCTCACACACTCTTTTTAAAGGTAGAATTTGCTGTTTGTGAAGTCCTTGACCAACCTTAATAAACAGTCCAGACATAAAATATTTAATCTAATGTTTCAGGGCGGATCAGGAGCTCAAGAGCACTACTGTGCAGAGAGAAAAACGTGGGTTTCCATGAGTTTCCTCTGACTGCTCCAGTTTTCTCCCACAGTTCAAACATACGCAGGTCAGGTGAACTGGAAACTCTACCACAGACAAAAATGTTTTTGTTGTCCGCGTGTGTTATTAGCTGCACTTTTATTTCCATCCAGTGCTTGTCTCAGGACATTCTTGCTGTTCATCTGTTAGATAGGAATAAATAGGAGATTCATGAAGAGATTAATTTAGTAACTATAGGTAAAAGTTAAGCCTGTAAGTGGAAAAATTACATAATCTGTGTTTGCAGAGTGGAAACACTGTTGTACACCCTTTGAATGTAAGTATCTTACCATTACATTAATGGACTAAATATTCAACATGTGTTATTTGCTCAAAGAATAATCCTGTTTTTTCAGCTGAAAGTTAACACTCACATAGGTTTTCAGTCTTCACTCAGTATACCAAGTTTCAATTTGTCTCCTTTTTTGCTTTGTTTGAGATGATCAGAGATCTAAAAATAATAAAAATACTGTGATTTATCTATGGGGTTTCTAAAGATCACCTCAGGGTAAATTAAGTATTTTACAGCAGCTTGTTTTTTAGCATGTGAAACAGAAACATGGAATACTGGTACAAAACCAAATTTATGTTAGAAATTCATACAAATGCTGTGTCTGAAATAGAACCAGTGAAGATTTTTTTTGCTATAAGGTCTCTGTTTGAAACCGAAAAAGATGAAATGCATAGCAGTTAGTAACAAGAACCATGTGCTGTCCATCTCCTCACCCCAACCCCCCCTCCTGTTCTCCCCCCATTTCCCATCTGTGCCCTTCAGGCCCTCACTTCAGTCACCTCCCACTTCCCTCTTCCTTCAGAACCCGTCTGTTTTTGTTTTCGAGCCCGGGCTCTCTGCACAGGAAACTGTATACATTGGGAGCATTCAGGAAGGCACAGAGCAACTTTCCCGTTAGCTCTGAGTCTGGGCACCAAAAGAAAAAGTGGATAAAAGAGGGCCCTAAGTCCTACACCAGAGGAGAGACACAAGTCAGCTGTTCTCCTCCTCACTCAACGCCTTCACACAATCACAACCTTTAAATTAAAAATCCACACCACTTCCAGTTCTTCTAAAACTCTAAACACTAAAAAAAGACTCAAAGGGAGCTCAGTTTACATAGAAAATACAGTGCTTGTGAGATGATTTGCCTCGCTTGATGTATGTATATACTGTATGTATGTATGTATGTATGTATGCTCCCTCAGCTACAGAGAAGCCAGTGAAAAGGGAGACTGTGTGGTATGAAGGAAAAGAGGAGGAGATAAAACGGAGCAGGGAGACTGGCTGGGGGTAAAAAAACAACAGGAAACCAACCGATTCTAATGCTGTTTCTGCAAATCCTTCAGAGAAAAGGCAGCGCACTGCCACGTCCCAGCGACCCTATGGTCATATCATGTCTTTTCTTTAATCATCACTTGAAGTAATGACCATCTAAATGCCTTAAACTTCAAAACGTGACGTCACTTCTGCTCTCTGTGTGGTTAGTCAGAATGTGAGCGGATGCAGACTTTTGGGAGCTGACTGCTGGGATTTTCTCTCCTTTTGACCCACAAACTCAACCTTTCTCAGGGTCATATGGATCAATCGCCGTGCCTCCAAGGACTTTTATGTTTCGATCGTCTGGACTACTAACGGGAGCCACATGAAGAATAAAGGGACTAAGCAAAAGTCCAAAAAGAAAGGAAGTGAAAATGCGTTCGGCTGTGACCTGACAGAACATCTACAGAACTCAGGACAAGATGGTAAACTTCTGGTTTTACTTCTCTAATGTCAAATCTAATGTTCTTTTATAAGCAGATGTAGTCCAACGGCACAGTGAGAACTTCATCAGACGTTACATAAAGGGTTAAGTAAGACATTTAATGAGGTTCGAGCTTTTAGTACTTATTTCTTAGAAAATCATATTTATAATAAATCTTATGAAATTTGGTAAAAACAATTCGGAGAAAATAACTAATAAGTTTCATTATGTAAGACTCATTCTTAGCTCAAGGGTAACTTTAAGTCTATAATTTGCACACATACATGTGTTTTAGGTTTCATAGGGTCATTCATTCACCCATTGGCTGTATTAAATTGTCATCTGTGCCTTTGGGTGTGGCTCTTACATTTTTTAAGTCAATTTCCTACAATGACTGTAGTCCCTATGTCTGACAAAAGACAGGGCGGTCCTGCTGAGTGTGGATGAAACAAAACAGTGGGGGAAAAAAGAGGGATAGAAACAAAAGAATCATCAAATATTCATTATGTGATCAGGGTTGACTGAGAGTTTTTCATTCTTATCCTTGTTTTTGTCTAGATTGTAGGCCTTGACCTTGTCTTAAAACTATCAAGTATAAATAATAAAAAAAAATAAAAGTCTCCCATGTGTGGAGACAAGTTATAAATATGGAGGATATATGAGTAGCCGGTGTTGAAAATAATTTAAAGGAAGACCTGTTGGAGTGGACATAAGAACATGGTAAGGAGGGGCATTCAGGGCAGGAAGTGAGGGAGGAGGTAGAGTTGTACCCCTTCATCATGGATGTCCAGCAGACATGTTG
>JAPTYQ010000007.1:18083929-18113907 GCA_029814465.1 Ostorhinchus cyanosoma
TAAACACAAAAAAATCTGTCAATGGAACGAGTGAAAATTATCTTGGTAAGATTTCCTGAAGTAAGATTTTCAAGATCTGTTGTCCAAAAATAAGTTCTTTATATCTCCCTGAAAAGTTACTCTTTAGGCGATTCTGTCTTATTTTAAATGTGATGAGATATTTTGACTAGAAATGAGAAAAACACACTTGGTATGATTTTGATTTATGCAGTGTACCTCATATTATCATAACATTTAGTTTAACTTACACAGTGCTTCTGAAGTTATTATATTCTGTATTTTAAGTTAAAGCTTCAAACAAATGCACAAGGCTTCATCTCTGACCTTCATGTTATAGGAGAAAGTTATCTGGGAAATCGAAGAAATGGAAGTCCATCTTCAACCTGGGAAGGTCTGTAGACTCGAAGGGAAAACTGAGCCGGAACGGTAGTGTGTTCATCAGAGCACAAGGGATAACAGGTAAGGAAATAAATGGAACAAATAACAATACTAAAGGAGGCTTTGTTTTGTTTCAGTTCTGCTGTGTAAAATGTCAACATGAGCAACTCAAGGACAAGTAGAAATACTAACAGATAGAGTAGATGAAACACTGACACGTACTGTGTTGTACTGTATACGATGGGTCTTCATTCTGAACATCTGCCTGGACTGTGTTTTTTGTCTTTTCTCAACTCTACAAGTCTGTGGAAATTATACAAACACCACAATTTTAGGAGAAAATCCCCTTTTGTCACAGCCCATAAACTCACCTCTCAGGTTACATGAAAACATTGCTTTTTAATGAGGTACTGCAGGCCAAGAACACAATAAATGTCACCATTCATAAACACAGCCCTGAATCATTTCTAGACTTCTTAAATTTGAGCTGGAATCCAATGCCAAATATCCCGACAGCTTTTATAATCTAAACACTAAAAACTGATCAGCTGTAAATGCTTTCCAGACTCTATCTTCTGTTCAGTGATGTCGTAAAAAATATAAAGGATATTCTACATTGTACTGATTTTTGATATACTACATATTTGTGTTTTTCTCTATAGAAAAGGCAGCTCTCCGTCCTTCCAGGAGCATGGAGTCATTATGCTCTTTACCAACAGGTGGGGCTAAACCTATATAAGTTTGTTTTCATTGACATAAAATAACAAAATCAGTGTGAAAGTGGAATCTTTTCCACATTATGAAACTGCTGCATTTATTACGGGGTACTTTATTTATAACTACTACTATTTTTTACTGTACAGATGATGACAGAACAGGAAATAGTCCAACTGGTGGACCTGGCAGCCTTTTTGTTCCAGATGTCAAATCCAGAACACTGGGATCTGATTCACTCTATGACCTGAGTGAACATGAACAAAACTGGGAGTTTAAAGGGAAGAAAGCTGGTGGAGCAACAGGTGGCTGGAGCTCAAACATGAACCAAAAGGGGTCACCAAGTGCTTCAGTAGCTCCTCAAAAGACACTACCAGAACAACTGAAGGTGTTTAAAGGTGATGACCTGCGAGGCTACCAGCCCACATCTCCTAAAAACAGGAGGATGTTGTACTCAGGTTCTTCCCACAACAGCTCTTCACGGCCATCCTTCCCTGGAAGCTTCTTCCCACTGGAGTCCTCCCCACGTCACCAGCGCAGGGCCGTCAACATATCGGAGCCTTTTGCAGTGTCTGTGCCCCTGCGCGTGTCAGCTGTTATCAGCTCTAACAGCACACCATGCAGGGGCCTTGTCAAAGACAAAGCAGCTGCTCTGAAGCCCTGCAAAGAGACGCCAGAGCCGAGCAGCAACAGTGGAAAGAGCAACACTTTCCCCCAACTGGAAGCGAAGAAGCAGGAAGGAACCGAGAAGAAAAACACAGAGGAGCTGACCTCGACGGTGCTGCCAGAGGGTGAGGGCATCTTCCTTTATCACATTGTAATCGCATGTTGTCATGTTACATGTTCGAGTCAAACGGCTGCAATGGAAACATGCTTTTTCCTTAGATTCCAGTAAAGACGGAGGGCAAGAAAGTCAAGGAGGGACAAATATTTCTGAACTGGAACAGGCCTCCCTCACAAATGCAAAAGAAGACAAAGATGGAGCGCCCTCTTCTGGAGATCAACTGCACAATCAACCTGTATCTATGGAACTGGTAAATCACTGATCACAACTTATTTTTACAGCTGCAGCTATTGTTTTTTTTTTTTTTAAATCGATTTATCTATTGATTATTTTCTTTGGTTCAATTCAATTAAACTGTTATTTGAATTGGCAAAAGAAAAAAAATGGGGAAAAATGTGAAAAAGACATGTTTGGACAATTTGTCCTTTATTCTAGAACCAACTGACACAACCACAAAAAGTATAAAAATTAAGAGGATATGTATGAAAACTTATTAACTTACTAACAACTAAAGATGTAATTAACTTGCAACTTTGTGGCAATCTTGGTGTCAAGTGCATCACGATAAGTGTCTATGTGAAATACAACAGCAGAACAAATGTTTAGGGGCAGCGAAATTAAAGAAATGAAGCTTCAATTCAGGAAAATTGGAACTGAATGTTTTTTCAAATTGATTCAGGTTGATTAATCAGTTAATCATCTCAGCTGTGCTTATTTTCCATCGCTTGCTGAGACACATTTTTACAAACTTGCTTTTTATTCTATTGTTGAAACTTCTATACTTTTATATGTCATGTTATTAATGCTTTAATTCTCTAATTTCTTTTATTTATTTACTAATTCCTATTTATTTATTTTTTACATACCAGCAATTTGGAATTCTACTCCATATTTGTGTTCTAACATTCCATGTCTGTTGTGTATTTTGCATCTATTATGACCTTTATCTTAGTTATACCTTGAACTGCCTTTTTTAGGGGGGGCTCATGATTTTTCATTGTGTTGTTACATTAACTCTTGAATTATTATTCTTTTATTATTACTGAATTATGAATCATTGCATATTTCTTTTAATAACCATATAGTTATTAAAGATTTGTTGTGTTTTTTTCCAGGACAAGGGATCCTCTGCTGGGAAAGAGCTGTGGCCTGACCTCCACCAAGAGCTGAAGATAACTGAACCTGAAATTGACCTACTTGATGAGACTTTTAAACCTGTTTTTGGGCCAAAAAGCACATTTGAGGAAATGAGGTTAACAGCAGATGTTAAATCAAAAAGAAGTCGGAGCTCTCCGTCTCTGTCCCTGTTGTGTAGGGAGCAGTCTTCACATACCTCTCTGACTGATCATGTTATCGCCACTGGAACAGACTCTGCGAAGAAACAGCCCTCAGAGTCGGACATCTTATTTTCTCTCCGCAAAAACTTGGATTTTGTTGTTGGTGGAGACGCAGAAAACGCCAAGGCTGCTGACAAAATGGAGAAAAAGATGAAGAAAGTGCAACAGCTGTCTCTTCAACTTACACCTTTAAACAAAGGTGAACCCACTGACACTAGGCAGTGGGAAGGTCCTTTAAGGGAAACCCATTTAGATGAAGCTGTAAATGTTGTAACTGAGGAGGATGTGTTGACACACAAAACAGCAGAGAATCCCGAAATTGCACACAAAGACAAAAGCATTTCATGTGATGCAGGTAATAAAAATGTGATTCCTGAGATAGAAGTCTTTCAGAGACTGTCAGTATGTTTGGAGGAGAAACGTAACACTTTGATGCTGCCTAACCTTGAGGATGAATATGCATGCGGAGGAATCTCAGAAGAACTGGATTTAGTGGAGCCCTGGGAGGATCTGAGCGCCACCAAACAGTGGGTTACCAGCCCCCTTCACTCTCCTGACGTGGAGGAGCTGTTTAAACAACTTTCCTGCACTGGTGGAGAAACTTTGACCTCAGAGGAAGGGAATATTTCACCTCCCATATCAGATACAAACAAACAGGCAAATAAAACATCTCTAACAAAGAGCTTCTCAGGAAACATTCCTCTGACTTCTATTACCAAACCAGAAACTAAATGGATGTATTTGCCCACAAGGATCAGCAATAATACAACACAGCCTCATGCGGGAAAATGTAAACAGAAGAATACTGTGTCATCTCAGAGGTTTTACAGACAGGTGTCTTATGAGGCGGCTGCTTCAGAGAAAAGAGAGGAAAACAGCTTTTCCAAACACAGGCCATACTCACTGAATTTGGACTTGGGATATCGATGCATCAGAGACATTTCTAACCAACAAAGTCACAATTCATCAGAGTTTTCTTCTTGTCAAAAGGGATCACTAACACCATCTGGAACTGTAAGTAATGGACTGCCCTCAGAGTTGGAGTTATTTCTAAATGATCGGCAGGCGCCTCTACGGCGAAATTCAGCCCCAGTCAGTGTGTCATCAGTCCGAACTGCCTTCATGATAAAGACATGCCAAGCCAAAGCGGTTCCAGTCATCCCTCCCAAGGTGCAGTACAGCCAGATACCTCACTCCAAACAGGACCAGGATTCTGAGGTAGTGAATGAACCAGAAAAGGAAAAAATGAGCACAGAGAAGAGCAATGCAGCACCTCCTCAGATGATGTCCGAACTAAAAGAGGAGCTGGAGAACAAAGAGCCCGCCCCCAAACACCAAAAGCACCCAAACGCAGAGAAAGCTGCTGAGTCTGTGAAGACCACATCCACCCAGGACTTGCCGGTCATAACAAGACGACATCCCCCCAGTCTCGAAGTGTTTGTAGATGGTCCCAGACCGAACAGAGCCAACCTCTTACAAAGGCCATCCTTTAGGAAACAGAGACCCCAGAGTCTTATCCTGCTCAGTCCTCCATTTCCCATCATGGACTATCCATCATCTGGGGACGACGGCAAACTCCTCTCATCCATCAAGAGTCTGAATGACACATCAGCAGTGTTTTCCAAAGAGATGGCAGAGAATTTTAGGACACCTGAAGGGATAGCACTACAAAACAAAATGACTATTCCAAAAAGTGGACAGAGACTGGAGACATCAACCAGCTGCTTCTACCAACCACAGAGGAGATCGATGATATTTGACAACAGGAGCCAGAGACAGATTGAGTGACTGGATGTACAACACTGGTGAACAGACTGGGTGCATGTAAATACAGACAGAATATCAAGAAATGCATCACCAAAAGGGGAAAGGACTAAGGATTTGTGTAAATGATTTCTGTAAATCATTGGATTATACTTTATACAATAGAAGCATCTTAAAATATGAACTCTCACAATCTTTGATATTTGAGGAAATTATGTGATGCGTGAGAAATGTAAAGAAAACCGTTCTAAAACCCACTCAGCATATCAGAGCCGTCCCTGTCGCATATATGTGGTACTAAACAGTCACAGCGTATCACTGCCCACTCTCTGCCTTTGACACTGAAAGTCACATCTGTTAACTAACAAATGAGCTGCTGTCACCGAATAAATGCTGTCGAACTTTATGAAACAAAGATCAGAGGCTTAAGCATAGAACTGAAATTCATTTACTTTTTTTATTTTCCCCCCTTTTTTTTAAATTTCACATTCAATAAAATCAACAAACTGGTAACAGCCGGCTCTGTTGTTACCTATATGTGTGCGTATGTCTAAATGTTGTATTCTGTCCGAACCAGGATGCGTTTCCAAACACCTGTTCGTATGTGACGTTATATGTTGAGCCTATGAACTGCCAAAGGTCATACTATATCAGATTATGACCAATTCACTGGTATACTCATGTCTGAAGTGAGAAAAAGCAAATCAGTTGAATAAATGTCAAAGTTAACTGACTGTATAGTTTGCATAACGCAGGAAATATATTGCTGAAGAGTATTTATTCCTTTAATAAGTTAGACATGATACTATATGTTACAATATACTGTAGTAGCTCTTGGCTCTGTGATAAGCTGAAGTCTACATGATCTTCTAAAGCTAATATTTAAAAGGAGAGTCGAAAACTTAAGTGACAGTATTTACCCACAGAAGGACTTAAAATAATGGACATCTCTATTTTCTGTATTTCCTTTGTATTTTATCACTTCTTTTTTTGTTTGATATTTCAGTTTTGACAGTATTGAGAACAAGCATTTAAGAAAAGAGCGAATAAATATTTATGATGCTATCAGAAATCTAATCCTGGAGCTGCTCCACTGAGGTTGAACTGGTGAGTGTGAGTGTGTTCAGTGTGTTTGAGCCTAAACGGTGCTTTAAAAGTCAAACTATATCATCTGAAAACAGACATCTCCAGGTTTTATCTGTTATCTTAATATTTTACCAAAAACATGATATAATGTACTATAATTGTACTATTTTTGGGTGACCACACATGCACAAAAGTAATTTTGAAGGTTAAAGGAAGTTTCTGAAGTTCATTTCTGAAGCTACAGTGTTTTTTTTAACAGGGTGGACTGGATGAATGATTACCGTGATTTATTCAAATGTGTTGTGATGTTAACTGAAATGTCAGTGGTTTTTTTTTTTAATGTTTTTAAGTTTTGTATACTTGTTGATACTGAACATCACTGTTTGAGCTGTCCTCATGGAGGAAAGATGTCTGACTGGAGAATTTACAGATGGACACCTAATGAAATGTACATAAGAACTTGATGAGTTTTGTTACAAGAGAAAGTTATGAAGAGAATAAAAATATGTTAAAAAAAAATTATAAACTGACACGTCTATAATGATTTATAATGTCAAACAAAGAAATTCTATCATGCTGACTCAGTTAAATCCACCAGTTAATAAAATGATCCGATGGCTTGTAAATATTATGTGGGAGACCATATGAGTGGGCTAAAGTTAACCCTATTTCTCTTTTCTTCCAACTCATTCATTCCACCAATGTTTAAGTTACAGCACTTCTGAATTCATCTTTTACTGCTACCATCTAATTTCATCATTTCAAGAACAGCTGCAAGTGGCTGTTTAATGGTGCAAATTATGAATCCCCCAAGCATTTAAAACAATTCCTAAGTTAGCTCGACTCTTTCGTACCCCAGCGCAGAAGGCTAAGCACTCTGAGTACTGAGCCTTCTTGTTGGACGTCCTGTGGAAGTGTTATGACAAACCACTTTCATATCTTTTGGGATTGTCCATCAGTGACTCCACTTTGGAGATGTGTCCATGGTCTCCTGGAGGCAGTTTTTAAGTTTAAAATCTGTTTTAACTTTAAAATCATGTCCCTCAATGATTTAGAACTCAAGTGTGCAAAGAGAGATAAATGTTTATTGAGACTACTGTTAATAGCAAGTAAGAAGGCTCTGACCAGAAAATGGCTGAAAAGAGACATACTGTACCGACTATAAATGACTGGATTGATGTTGTTTACAGTATATATGTTATGGAGAGAATCATATTTAAACTGAGGTGTAAATTGATATCTTCGCTGAAAATTGGTTAAAATGGCTCACTTATGTTTCAACTGTAAGGCCTGACTTTGTATAATAACAATGGGGGCATATCCTCAAACTTTCTCACAAAGATGCAAATTAATATGGTATATGAGCATATTGATGTACAAAAAACAAGTTGTATTTTATAGGAGAATGTTTATTAACTTTCTCAACAACCTATGAAAGGCAAGTATTCTAGATTGGAAATGTGCCACATCAAAGTGGGGAGGTGAGGTCCTAGAAATGTTTTTGTTCCTGTCTGGGATACTTTACAACACAAAATTATGGTTAAATTGAAGGAAAACCAATGACAAGTCTTTTGAATAAAACAATCATGTGATACTACACAAACAGGTGCAGTCAGGGTTTAGAAGAGGCTGGATTTTGGTCAAAAACAGTGTTTTAAGAATATTACTCAACTGACTGGTTTCACAACAATCCTCCAGTCTCCATGAACCCAGAACCAGTTTTTTCTTTGCCAGCAGATGACGCTCCTGCTCCACACTCTCATCCACGAAATGCAGGATAAACCATTGAATTATGAGCCGTGCTGCAGGTGTATGAAGTGCTCCATCGACTCCTAGACCGT
The DNA here is from genome assembly GCA_029814465.1 of Ostorhinchus cyanosoma. Taxonomy (NCBI): domain Eukaryota; kingdom Metazoa; phylum Chordata; class Actinopteri; order Kurtiformes; family Apogonidae; genus Ostorhinchus; species Ostorhinchus cyanosoma. Next base: position 18,091,834 of record JAPTYQ010000007.1, read on the forward strand.
GTTCCAAGACTGACACTTTTTCTCCATTTAACTGCAAAAAAATCGCTGCTTTACGACACCCGCACTCTGGCCTATATTTTACGGCAGTTCGTGCGCACACAGGAGTGGATTGTGCGCTCGGTGTGCGTACTTTTATGTACTCATCGCTATAGAACACCTTTCTTTCTGCTTTTTTACTGCATAATAAGTCAAATATTTAGGGCAAATAAATTAAATTACTCCACAGAAATTGGTTTCAATATCAAACAGTGGAAAAGCCTGCTGCTCGAAAAGGCCAAAGCTACATAATCTTATTTTTCTATTACATTATCTGTTTTTAAACAGCCTGTTGCAGCGCCAAAGAATTAAGTTTTCCACCTGTGCGTTGAAATGCATCACTGTCTGCTTCGATTCTTCATGCATAACATCACACCAGGTGCAGGCCTCTCTTTGCAGTGTAGAGTCAATTATTCTTGTGTGTATGTAACATATAAACTGACTAAAAATGGATAGCTGTCAAGCGCGAAACAAAACCCCAGTGTATTTACTCCAGAAATGTTAGCTCCAATATTATAGTCTCATTCAGAATCAGTCATTTGGCTGCGTTTGCAGAGGTCACTTCCATGTCTGCGCAGTTCATTATTTCTCGACCTTTGACACTGCTTGTGTATGGGGCCGAGAATTAAAAAGGCGTATTCTCACCACACTGAAAAAGGCAAGCAGAGCACGGTGCGCGCGTTGAATATTCAATTAGAGGGGGGAAAGTGGGGAAAAGTGAAGCTGCGTGCCAGTCCTTCATCTTACATTACTGATTAGCTGTTAAACAGATTATATACAGCTGAATGGGTTCGAATGTTGCAGCAGAAAACATTTGGAGTTCAAGGTAATGTGAGCGATTTCCTTCCCTGCCACTTCAAGAGGACAAACAGATTTTGTTTCCACTAACAGTTCCATAATGAGACATGATGCATTTTATTTTTTTCGACTTTCAACACATTAAAACCGCAGAATCACAGAGGCATCCACACTCTACAGATCAATACGTTTGGCTCTGAGTTCGGAATTAACAGTAATATTTTTTGTTACATGTAGGTTGGAGAGAATATTTCCCTGGCTTTTAGATTTTAGTACAAAAATAAACCTTGGCCATTTTTGGATTACGCATTCAGATTCAGACTTGTACGTGTAAGCTGCAAAACTTCCATCCGTTTCACTTTTGATTTAAAACATACGCACGCAAATCACACAAAAAAACTCTATCACAAAGCAGTCACATCTTAAGATGAAAGTGCATTTTACAATGAAGTGTTTGTTCAAACATATTTTCTCAAAAATGATGCCTCTAATTCAATTATTACTTAAATCCACGAGTGAGGCTGGATGCCTGGAGCAGAAGTCATTTGTGCTTTAGAATGGTGTATAGAACACTTTATAAACGTACCAAAGTGTTTAAAAAGTTTATAAAGTAGTTTGTTAAAGTGAGTTGGTTAACATATTAGGCGTAGTACACATATTTATTAAGCTGGATAAGTTTAAACTAAGTGAATGTGCAGTGCCACAGCAAGCCACGCGGGTCCAAAAGAGCTCTCATTGAGAAGCCACGTGTCCGTTTCCAAAGCCTCTCCAACTTAACCACCTCCTTTGTACGACTAACCCACATCGGCAGCGTCCCTCCACATAAAGGGATTTGCAATTTCAAGATATTTCAGCTTAAATGTTTTTGACAGTTCCCTCGCTTTTACCTCGGCTTGGTTATTTTAACTGTGCCAAATGGGTCACCTTGGGTTGCTGTCTGCGCGCAAAGGGCTTTTGCGCGCATTCAGTCTGAATTTTTTCCAACTTTCCTTGACGGGGAAACCAGCTGCTGGTCGTGAAAAGACGGCTTATTAATTGTCCTTTGTCATGCAGAATTGCTTGATTTCTAAAGAAACGTACAAAGGCTCTTTTTCAGGATTCAAGTATTTTGTTTCGTGCGTATTTTCAAACCATCGAATCAGCTGCAGCGCCGCGCCGTCTACCAGACTCTCAGGTACTGACTGCCTGCTCCCTTTGTCCCCTTTTAATGCTGTTGTAAATCGTGCAGACTGATTTGTTACAAGCTGTTCTTTTAATCTGATAGATAAGAGACATGTCAAAGAAAAGCCGTAAATAAAAAATTAGCCAGAATAAAGACAAGGGCGAGTCTGCTAGATGGGCGCCTGTTGACTCAAGCGGCTCTCCAGCGTCAGGGGAGCCCTCTACTCAGCTCCGTCAAGGTTACGTCCACAATTCCCTTTTCTTCTTTTTAAAAAGACACCGTAGTCCTTTTTGCTTCAATGAATTGATCGGCACAAAATTAAGAATAAATAAATTGAGCATTTGGAGCACCGAGCGTATAAGCTCCCCCAGGGCGCATACCCCCGGGCTATTGAATGGATAAAGGGCGCTTTGCAGAGGACGTTGTGAGCAAAATGGGGCTCTTTGGTGCAATTAACAAAATGGTCTAATCCCATATCTTAACAAATGCAAATATTAGAGTTTTGTTAAAATGGTTAAGTGAACAATTAAATGAAAGTTTACAAGTGAAACTTCACATCCAAAAGAGTCACACTAATGCAGATAATGTGCAGTACGCAATTTAAGAATAGTTTTTACTCTCTTCAAAAAAGTTTATAGATACATTTCTATGCATGTTATTATACTTTAAAGCCTATTCAACACGACAGATATAATTTTGAAAACCAAAGCTTTGGTAATAGAGCAGCTGTGGTGATGCGTAAAATAGGCGAATAAAAAACCAGATCCATACGCTGAAGTCGTGGTATGGTCTTTTCACAGACATTTACTCATCAAATAACTTATTTTTAACAACAGGCAAAAATATATTTGCAAATAATTTTTGAGATATTCACCCACAGACTGTGGTCTACTCTAAAAGACTGAAATTATGTTTGGTAACACTGCGTATTTTGGATTTGTCGAAACATTTCAGTTGTGTTTTGTTTTTTTGTTTGGATCACTTTCCCAACGAACCAGAAATTATTATGCTAATTAATAAGTGAGATTTTTTTTATTTTGAAACAATATTTTAGCTGAGGGGGCTTAGTTGAGAGCTTAAACACACCTGGAGCTCATAAAACTGTCAATAAACGTAACCATCTCATCGCGCTGACAATGGAACAATATGGGTCAAGGACACCAAACTGTGTCTTTTCCTCATTTATTTTCATGTTAGATCAATATCTTAAGACATTCACACTCCTGATGCACCATTATACACGCATAGTGATTATTAACTCAGTCACACGAGACGGGTCATAGTGAACCTTGAAAAGAGATCCAAAGGGCAACTCAAGAGATATCTGAGCTGAGGGTCCCCCAGGGAAAGCGCATAAACCCTCGCGCCTTTATCATCTCTCCCTGATAAAGATTACTGAGCTTTTGATTGACTGGTTAAGATGCAGTTGAGTTAATGCATGGCCTAATGTGCCCCTTATAAATACACATGCATTCTTTTGTTTCTACGTAGTGGGAAAGTAAAAAGTCAGGAACATTATTTTGTTTTGTCGAGTTTGTTCTTGGCTTTGGGAAATTTAATCACGTCAATCCCTTTAAACTCCAAGTAGCTCTAACATCAAACAATTCTTACATACGGTAATTTTTTTTAGCTTTAAGTAAAAAATAATAATAATACACTTTATACACTAACATGCAAAGGAGAGAAACGTTTTTCGTATGTGTGCACTGACTAAGAAATGTGCCGCACCTCCACACTCGTTGGCACAAGGCGCAACCGGAGAAGTTAAATGTGTCAATGAAATTCATTTTCATCTTTACCATTTTTATCTCACACCGTATTTGGCAATTTCTCGGTGTGACAATCTTTTCTTGGTTAAAATGTTATGTAATTTCTGCTTCCTTAGGATTTTTATTATTTTTTTTTATGAAAACTGGCTTGGCCTTCCGTGCGCCACTGTGCGCACTCAGTGGTGCGCAATGAGCAACAGGTTTGACTCAGACGACAACATAGCCTATACGCTCAGAAATATTTTTATTTATCAACATTTTTAAATAAATAAATATTTTTCAATTACACTGAAGTTATAATTTCAGAGTGATCTCAGCGTAGTGACAGTGAGGGAATTTCTCTCCAGCTTTCCATAGCCTATTTTAAGTCACAGTTCCATCCATATAGAATGAATCTAATCAGTATTCACCAAGTATACAAAATACTGTCTTCCCCAAAATACTAATAAACAATGCTGATATTGTTTTTGTCATTTGGGTTTGTCATTACAAATATGCCTATCATACTCATCGGATTGGCAACAACAAATGGACCGTTTTCAGAAAAAAACTACATACAAAACGTACAACATGTATACAACTATACAATAATTCAGGGCAACTCCCTGATTAAATATTCTCTTTGTATGTACAGACGACTGAACACGAGTGGAACAGTCTTTTTTTGGCTGTAGTCAAAATCATGAGGACCAAAATCTTTCATAGCAGAGGCAGGGGCAGCTCAGGGGGACACGGACAGGTCCACATCCTCTTTCTCGGACGAAGATGGAGATATGGGCATGTCATCCTCCTCTTCCTCCGAGCATCTGGCGGCTGACAGGGATGAGCATTTGCAGTTATGTGATCCAGTCCTTTGGCCGCTGCTCTTTCCCTCCTTTTTGTGCTTCACTCTGCGATTCTGGAACCAGATTTTCACCTGTTTCTCGGACAAGTTCAGGTATGTGGCGATCTCGATGCGTCTGAGTCTGGAGAGGTACATGTTGGAGGTGAACTCTCGCTCCAGCTCCAAAAGTTGTGTACTGGTGAAGGCTGTGCGCATGCGCTTGCTGCTCTGAAGTTTGCTGTTGCTGCTTTCTGTAGAAAAATAAGAGAAATTGTGAGTCATACAGATATCAGGGAAAGCAAATTAAAGGTTTTTTCTTGGAGTCGATAAAAATTCCGAAGTCATTCTTTACTCACCGATAGAGATGCAGTGAAACTGCCGTGGGTCTGGAACGGAGTACGCAGCTTGGTATATCCCCGGACCGTGGCTGAGATTAACACTGTTGGAGGAAGAGTGTTGCCTCGACAGTGCAGAGTGGCAGTACTGTGAGCTGAAAGGGGAAAAAGATGCTTTGAGGAGCGGCAGGGTCGGCGGAGACGGGTGGAGCTGGGAGGCAGTCATGCACAGCGGACAGAAGCACAGCAGTCCGGCTTTCCTGGAGTGACAGGAGCCCGGCAGCCCGTGCGGGTGGTGAGGCGTGTGCACGGCGTAAGGAAATAAAGGTGGGTTGTTCTCGTTTCCTTTGTCGTTGGCCTCCCTTAAAATCAAGGAATCCACAAGAAAAGACCTCGGCATGTTTGCAAACTTGTTGCTCGATGTGAGTGAAGATGAAGCCGTCGCGTCGTGCGTCAGTGCGTCAGTGTGCGCTCCTGTGGACGGTGGACAGCGAAGTGGTGCTGAAGGCGCACCGCCGCTCCTTAAATAGCCGCCGTGGACTCGGTTCGGCCATGTGACGGTTACGCTGTAAGCGGCCAAGAGCCCTCAATAGGGTTTTGTGCTTTTCTCTCGGCATTCCCACTGCACGCTTCCCCATTATTTCACTTGTTAACTAAATGAACTGCATAATGTAGTCTATTCTTGTCAGCCCCACCCACGCCGCAAGAGGCGGCACTGCCCATTCTCCCTTTTATCATCACTCTCATTTTATCATACAGCACAGCTTAAATTTGTGACAAAACGTTTCTGTTAAGTTAATGAAATCTAGTATATTTATTCAATGTTTCGACGCATTATTGGTGACTTAAGAGTCTAAGTTAAAGCCTTAATGCCTGTACCACCTGGCAGCGATCAGTAACACCGGCGACAACTTTTAAGACAATTTCGCAGCTCTAAAGGCACATTCATCATTTTAATAACAGCAGGTACATCACAGTATAATTTAGTATACTTTCTTCAACTATGGAAAATGACAGCTTCAATATTTGGAAGGAAAAACTACTAGCTTATTGAATGTATCCATGTTCATCCACTTTTTAAACACTGACTAAAACGAATCAATATTGCTTGTTTTGAGCTTTATGAGGCCGTTTGTGTACAGCCTGACGGGCCTTGTACACTTGTGTGGTTGCTTTACTGACAGTTGAGCACAAACATAAATGCAACAGCTGAATGTAAAGTTTATGCATATCCATTTTAAGGTTAATGTGTCATTTCTGGGCACAAAAAAGGGACAAGTCATTGCCTGAAGGCAGTGCTGTTAAAGAGCAGTGATTAATTCCTTTGCTCGGGCCCCTGCCGAGTCGGGGGAAAGAATATGTAAAAATAACCAGGTTTTCACTCTGCGGCCCTTATTGAATGTCATTGTGGAGGGTTTTCAATGAGAGAGAAAGAGAGTCGAATTAAAGTGTGTGACAGCGGCGGATAGATGCAACAAAGGCGACTCTGTCATAGAGGAGCCCAATGCGCTGCGCGTCAAGCCCCCGCCTCGCACTCTGATTGAATTAAGTAATAGGAAAACATTTTCTTTCACTTTAAGGCTCTCTGAACAAGACCTTCAAAGGGACGGGACCCGTAATGTGTGAGTAAACTGTGGAATGTCATCTCTCCTCTGAGCTGGACTTTTCTTTAAGCAGACCAACATAAAGGACTTTGTCAATATCTTATATCCTAAATTATAATTACATATACATATACATATATATATATATTTTTTAAAAAAACCCAACACCATCAAAACAGTTTCAGTCTCATTGGACCAAGTGCGTGTTTAAAAATAATTTGATGGTCTATATTTATAAGACCACACAGAGTTTAACTCCCTTTTCTGTTTCTTTTAGTAATTAGTGATGTGTTGTTTCAGGTAGACTCTTTCTTTTGTCAGTTGTTGCTGTACATGTCATCCTCTTTGCGCATTATTTCCCATAAACTGTCGTGTCCTGCAAATTAGCCCTCTAGCTCCAGCCTCCACATGACGGTGTGATGCTATCTGTTTTCCCCTCATAAAAGAGGCCTAATGGGCTCAGCTTCACACCACTAATCTTCCATAAAGGCTAGACCTGTAATTAGGCCGCGCCATTAAAGTACGTACAAATTAGAAGCAGTTAAACCCTTTAACAAGATCCAGTCATCCGGACAAAAACCTGTTATATCTGTGAGAGCCATTTTCATTTTCATATTCTTATTAAGCCTCCTTTCATTTCCTGCCAGGATTTTGTCATTAACTGCTCTGTCAATATTGTTGCATTCCATGAAACACGTGAAAACATTTTATTTGAGATGGAAGTGAGCAGACTGGCAAGGCAAATCACAGCACGTGTAACACAGATTATCAGAAATAACCGCCTTAATTCAGGTGGACACTCACAGAGAACATGCATATTCGAGAGCCCTAAAGGAAACAGACAAAACGGGGAGATATTTCCATCCTAAACGCTGCCGATTTAAAACGGCATCACGTTAAAAATCCAGCTGTTCCAGCAGCTCATGGCCTGCACGGCAGAGGCAGATTGATGTATTGCTCAACATAAAGATGTTATCAAAGGCCCTAATTTTCAAATTATGTACAGCAGTCACCCCGTGGATAGGAATAGAGGTTTCATGGGTCGTCACGCAGGGAGGCTCTCCTAATTTGCAATCCCAACTGGAGACTGACAAATAGTTTTGACCTCCCTCTGGAGGCGCGGGCCAGAAGTGCAAAGAATCTCATTCTCCATAATCACTTGTTACTGAGATAAATAATCGAGGAAAATAGCCCACTCACACTATAACGACTCCATTACATTTTCTGCACTAGTTCCACGCTAAAAAAATATATCTATAGCCACTTATGATAAGGTTCAGCATCGTCTGTGTTTTTTTCCCTCAAACAAATGAGCTAAAGTAATTCAGTTTAGCTTCATGTGTTCAGTCACTAGCATACAGCTGTGGGCTGATAAAGCTCCTTAACATTAATGTTTGATAGGGGGGGTGATACCCCTGAAATAGTAAATTATTTATAAGATATTAAGTTGGAACAATTGCCATCACTCAAATTCATCCCTGATGATAACACTGACCAGTGCCTGCTGTGCCGTTGGAGAAGCACATTTTCAGGGGCTTTTATGCAATTATACCCAAAGATCTCGTGCCTGATGACATAAAGAGAGCAGTCTGTTTATGGAGATGTAGTCAATATCTCCTTTTCTTTTGGTATGAATTATTCATAGTTTAAGACACTATCCCCCCACACTTAATATGTACACACACTTAAACACCCACACATCTCTAATACAAATGATGGTTTTAGCTGACAGTGTAACAGGATTTAAGGTCCCAGTGGGGTTTGGCCCAGCCGTGGATGGGCGCTGTGACTGTCGACGTGACACAGAGGGCCGGCTGCCCCTCCTAATCTCCCCCTGAGGCAACATCACAGGCTGCAGATCCTGCTGCACCTCTATGGACACACAAAGGCCTGATTATCATTCATATGCTCAGCAGAAACACCAGTCCAATAGATAACAGATGACACATAAGTACCAGCTGAATGGTGCAATATGTTTAGGCTGATGGAGTCTATAGGGACTAATGAATCCTTAAGAGAGAGCCAGACTGACAAAGAGAGAGTCGGATGAGGTTCCTCAATGTGACAGAAATAAGGGCTCTACAGGTGAACAATGACATAAGTGAAACTATATGCAAAACAGGGTGTGCAGTTGTAAATATAAAGAATTAAAGAACCAATGAGTCTCATATTTGTGCTGAACACTCACTGATAACATCTAAAGGAGGAGTTTCAGTGATTATTTTGGGATGAGGAGGTATTTGAGGGATCATTTCAGGATGATAATTATATCCAAGTACTGCTTAACTCATGATCACACAGTTAGAGCAAACAGCATTTCCCTTTGCTTCGACGTGGCATCAAGCAAATCAAATCAAATAAACTATTACACTTTAAACACAGCAAAGTTAGACAAAAGTGCATGATTTGAAAACGCAAAGTTAGATTCTAAATATTTAATGGCAAATTTAAAAAAAAAAGGTCAAGAAAACAGTTCTGTGCCCCTGTTACTTTGGTTTATTCTGTAACATAACTTTCACTTTTAACAGTTATCTGAGTAGTGCCAAAAAAACAAAACCATTTTCCTTTTCATTTGCACAAAATTAGATTCTTTGGTCAGAGGTTTTTCACATGACTCAGGCTGACTAAAAAGGAGTAACTCTTACCAAACACATCTCCAACATACTGCAGCTCTCTGCGGCCTGATGCTCTTTAATCCCAGACAGTATGTGTTAACAAAGCTGGAATGTTTTTGTACTCTATGAATCTGACACAGTAATATAATATCAATGTTTCTCATTCGTCTTTCAGTTGGGATCCACTTTTTACAGACAACAAACCACTGTAGCACAATTCACAACAGGCCTTTATATAAATATATCATGACGGAATGAATTAAAATCACATGTTTACAATCATTTTTACTGCTTTTTTCCATGTCACCTGTAATATTAACTTGAGTGTGTGAATCAGCCAGAGGAAGAATAAAGACATGTTTCTTTATTTGCAATTTTGTTTTATGTATGCGTTATTGGAAGCATATACAAGATTTGAGGATCTAAAATGACTGTATCTGTAAATCACCATCATTTTATCAAATGACGCAAAATAAATGCATTTAAGCAGCATTAACCGATTCTCATCTTTAATCAGTAAAACAAACAGAATATACACCACAATAGCACTGTAATGTTTTTTTTTTGTTTTTTTTGTGGTGTTCACATTTACAGCTGTGTAGATATTGAGCGTATCAGGTCTTTGTAAAGAAGAAGTCACAAAGTGCAAATGACTGTTTTGTATAAACTGTTGAAAGTTTTTGTCAGTATGATTTTTTTTTTATTTATTGTTTGCAGTCTACTCTGGGAACAATGCTGAAAACAGAAATGACCACAGCTATTGAATGTGGTCAAAACAAACGATGGGGAATATCAAATTGACAGTAGGCATGTTTAAACTTATTAATTATTTTTTTGGTTTTCTTTTTGTTATTGAAAAAAAAACATGAAACAAATCCTTTTAAATCCATAAAACAACTGGATACAGTGAAGATTGCACTAAAAGTATCAGCTAAAACTCGAAGTAAGAGGAGTTAAATCAAAACATGTATTAATTTTAAAGTAGCATTAATAAAATACTGATATCGCTTCCTAATACTCTTTTAACCATAAGTTTGAGTCTTGATTTGAACCGTGGTCACTGATCACACTAATATAAAAACCATCATTTCTAGTTTTTATTTTGTGTGTATGTTATAACACAGTAGAATACAGATATTAAGTTCAATTACGCAAAGGAAGATTTGTGTTTATAAACTTGGTTTAAGTATGTTTAGGGTCAATTATTGTGGTAAATGCTAAATTATCTTCAATAAACACTCAGTGCACACTCCTACTCAATAAGGCCTCCACTGAAAAGCAAGAGGCCACAAAAGAGCATCTCTGTGATTTGCATATGACAAATGACATGTTGTACGTCATGCTGACACTTGTCAAGTTTGAAGCAGGAGACTCTGAGATTGAGCTTAACCTACAAAGACCCAGTGCTATTTTTGTGTCAGTTCCCAAATGAATTTTTCTCCATATTTAACCTTTCTTAAGTAATTTATCACCATTTATTATAATATTATCTTCCTTATTTAGTACTTTTTCCAATGTAAATTCTGTATTTTCCTATATTTAATTCACTGATCACGTATATGTTCATAAAAGCTCAGATTAAAGTTGATGGTTATTGTATCAAAAACAGACAAAACTGAAGAAAAAGCGACTTTTTCCACAAATCTGTCATTAACTGAACATAAATCAAGTGTGTCCATCCACTGTCAAGGATCAAACTGCATGGGTTTTACCTGTGAATCAATGTTGTAGAAGATGACGGTGTTTTCCCGTTCAGTACGGAGCCTCTGAGCGTCTGAAAACCAATTATTTACATGTATTTATAGGATTAGTGGATCAACAGGTATTAAACAGTTTAGATCAGTAGATGGTTTTGGTCGATGGTGGATGTTTGGGTCTTTATGGGTTAAAATACATTGTGGCAATGACAGTTACCAACATCATGGAGAGAGTTCTACAGTGTGGAAATAAGTATACATACTATATGTGACCATAAAGTACATTCTGTAGTAATTAGTGCCTGAAAATTCAGCTTTAATACATTATAATTCATTACTCAAGTCTTGTAATTAACACCAGCTTTTCAACTGAAAATGCATAAGAAATGTATTTTCATTTAATACATTGAACATACATAACACTTGAATAAAAAAGAGAAAAAAGAACAAGGTTTATTCTCATGGTTTTCCTTTACTATTAGCTTCTTATTTTGTGTTTATGGAATTTAGACACTAATGATAAATGTAGGTGCTGAATATGCACATCACTTTGCCATCGTGGTTTGTTGCAGGTCAAGTGCTGCTGCATGGCTTCTCACAAAGAAAACGCAGAGATATTCTACTTAAAAAAAAAAAACAAAAAAAGCAATATTATATAGGTAAAACATCAAGTGCTGCTGTATGGCTTCTCACAAAGAAAACGCAGAGATATTCTACTTAAAAAAAAAACAAAAACAATATTATATAGGTTAAACATTACATAAAAGTCCATGAAGAAACAGTGACAACCTTTCTGCCAGTTGCATCCCCAGAGATTTAGCCTTTACGTGTCATGATGTGATTCTACTAAACTCTAGTAAATGAAGCTACTTAGCTTTTATGCAGAAGTCATAAGTTCAATAAATATGCTTATTAATAACAAATAATTTTTAAGAAGTTCTGGCTTTGTCATACACTCAGTTTTCTTTAAGTAAAAAAAAAATCAACCATAATGTACTGGTTTAGACACTCAGAAGACTTACTGCTACAATCAACTGCTTTAAAACTCAGAAAAAAAGAGCACAAATAGAAGTGTGCAGTTTTAACAAGAGAGACTAAGACTACATCTACAAGAACACCACAGCAAAGTCTCCATAAAAATGTTCTGTTTTCATGCATTTCTTGTATTTTCAAATGGTAAATATTGATATGTCTTGGAAAACCTATATCTGCACATTTCTGGATATTTAAATATAATAGCTTCTAAACTGTAATATCTGTTAATTCTGTCACATCTTTATCTGCAGAAGCCAGAAAGTTTACAAAACATTGTGTTGGATTGCCTTAAAAAAGGACTTTAACTCACATTCTCTGCATGATCTGGACCTTGGCCTGTTTTTGACAATAATAAATGAGAAAAAGATGCAAACATGATAGTCTGGTCTGTCTAATGAACCCATTTACATCTAAATGTGATGATGTTATGGGAACTAAAATGGACCAGAATATTTTACCTCAGTGTTTACAAGACACACAGCACCATTTGCCATACACCATTTACCATCGACAGAGTCTTTGATAGTAATATAACACAACAACTGAGCTCTCCAACTGTGACTTCTGACATTGTTTCATAAATCTTTGCACATTTCTCTTGAATGAAAAATGATGTGAAAGTGTTTTTTTGGTTTTTTTTTTGGGTCCGAATATTGTTATAAATAGTTCAGAGGGCCATTAGCGGTCTAAATATCTTTGGATGATTTTAAATTCTCTTTTGATGTGAATCCATTGGTTCTGCTATAGATATGTCCCAAACTTTCTCTTTGACCCTATTCATATAAAAGCCTTGAAATGCTCTTCAAAGGGGGTCTGTAACCCTGCGGAGGTCAGTAGGCTATTACGTATGGCTGACTCACATTTTTCCAAATCAGCAGACTTTTGGCCTAGAAATAACAGGTCAAACCAATGAATTTAATGAACTCTCCCAGACACAAAGAATGGCTCTTGCCATTTGAACCCCAATAAAGGGATATGGGCAGGTCAGCAAGCCCTTTCAAGGGGTTTGTACACAAATGTGACAGAATGCAGTTGCTTCAGTGTCTGCACTGACAAGTTGTTCAAAGTGCTGGGGATGTCAGTGATAGTGCCTTCATCCACACTACCCCCTTTGTTCTCTATTTTGTGTCTGTTGCTCTTTCATGAACAGTCTCCACGTACAAAAGCGAAAGAATGCAAAGCGTCTTTTTCAATGTTCTCTTTGCCTCATTTCTCTCCACCAAATGTTATGCTGTAGGCCAACATGTAAGAGACTTTATTGTAAGCAAAACAAAGCGGAATTGCGCTGCAGAACAACTTCTGATGGCAACACACTACTCCTCCCTCCTTTTCACCCCTTTACTTTTCTGACCCTCCCCTCTTTACCTCCCTTCATTCCCTTTTCTTCCATCGTCTTCTTTCTGATGCGATTCGGTGGATAAACTGGACAAAAATGAAGAAGAGAAAGAAAATGAAAGGACACACCACAGACCAGGAATTCAGCTGAATGTCGGTTACAGTTTTAGGTTTTCTCTTCGACTTTATTTGGAATATTTTAACCCAAAAGTGTTGGCGTGATGCAGCTGCCAGATCTTCGGGTTTGGTTGAGAAAAAAACATCTTAAAGCATATGGTATTTGTGTATTCAGTTAATTGAATCAATTGAAAGTCCATGGGAAACCACCGAGGGGGGTAAGGGTTAGAAGAAGGGAGGTCAGAGAGTTAGAGTAGGAGGGAGGGGGGGATAAACACCCCAGAAACTACTCATGTAATCATTACTTACTCATTTCAGCTCAGCAGTGCATGATTACTTGATTCTCAGTGGGTTTCTCTCAACAACAGGATACAGATGAGCCTCACTGACAACAGTTAGAGCTTTTAAAGGAAATAGAGACTAAAAGAGGTGCAGTTCCTTAAACTTTATGGTTTTCTCATTAATGACCTCCTGTGGTTTGCCTCATTTCCTCTCTATTCATCTCACATTAGCCTCTTGTCAGGAGTCACTATTGTTTTGATATTGTTTTTCTTTTTTTTTTTAGAATGCGGCTGTTTGCATGCCAGTTCCAACACAAATGTCAGTGCTTTGAGAATGAAGCTGCAGTGTTGGATTCACAGTACGTATCTACCAAATGGGAGGTTTCTTTTAAGCCATGTTACATTTCCCAAATATTAAACTCTCTCCTTTCTTTAAAGACTGTTTCCTGGGTGAGTGCAACACTTTCAGGGCAATGAATGAGAAATTTAGGACATTTGCATAAGTAAAAGCAGACCCCCTGTATGATTTTCATAACCCAATATCCCCTTTTCTTCTCAAATTTCTATTGCAGGCATTGTGATTTGGATTCAGCCTTTGTTTGATTTCTTTCACCCCACTTTGTGGTTGTTGCATTTTACGTCTCCCCCCTCATCCGAATGACCTCTGCGGCAGCTTTTTACTTCGTCTCACACTCAGCTATTGACAGAATAGGGAATATATGGCTCACTCTCAACTTTTTCTCAAGCGCTATGACGTAAACTGGGTTAAAAAAAGGGGGTTTAGGCTAATACAAAGTCTATATGACCATATATGTGCGTTGGTGTGATGACGGGTCACTGCCCATCTCACAGGGTCCCCCGGTTTTCTGCAGATGCACTCTATTGAGGAGGCGACACGCGGCAGGACGCTGCTGGGAGGTAGTTACTATTTCCCCATTACCATAGAAACTAAAACACTGGCTTTCAGCTGGTCTAGGCCAGGGGTCTACTGACACAAACTTTCACACTACTTTTAGTCCTGACAAAACCCAAACGGATCTCAGCACTCTGAAGAATACCCATTTGTGCCCAGTTCACTCACAAAATGAGCAGCCAGCATAATGCTATGACAGCCTGTCTGCACACATGACGCTGAAAAATAAAGAGGCCTCCTATTTGGCACACAGAATGAACAAAAGATGGGAAAACATCCACTCACAGGCAAGAATGTGGAGTGGAGCAGTTAAGTAAAAGCAACAGGTTATCAATAGTTGTAAGGAAGCAAACAAAGCAGAATTATGCTGCAGAACCACTTCTGACGGCAACACACTACTCCTCCCTCCTTTCATCGCTTTACTTTTCTGATCCTCCCCTCTTTACCTCCCTTCATTCACATGTCTTCAGCCTTTTTCTGTCTAAGTAAGTATTTCTGACACTCATCAGTGACTCAATTGGGGAATGATGAAGAGGTAAGAGTCAGAAAAAAGGAATTTAGCTTAACTTCTTACCGTTTTGCATACATATTGTCATTCTGAGGTGTAGTCTTGAGGCAAATGTCAATCTGTATGTATATGAATTTCATTTACCGACATGGAAAAAATTATTAGGCCATCAAAAGTAATCAAAAACGATGGTGATGGAATCAAGTCCTAACTCCTGTGTGTATCATGTGACAAAAACAAACACAAAACATGGAATGCCTAAAAGCACTGTTTGTGTCAGTACAATGCCATAGCTATTGATATAAGAACTGAAGTGATTTTGGTTATTATCAAGAAAACTGTGGAAAACGGATAGATATCAGCTCTGAAATTAAACTACTATGGGATATTTTTGTTATTATATTTGTCCAAACAAATGTACCTTTAGTGGCACCAGGCATTACAATGAACAAGAAATTGAAGAAAACAAGGGTATTCTATTAATTTTTTCTGTGATTGTATGTGGACATTATTTATTGGGTATGGTAGAAAATGGTATTTTGTTGCCATTTGCTTTTTCTTGTAGTTGGATATGTCTGTAATCCAAGCAAACTGTTTTGTGCAACATAAAGTAATACATTTACACCCAGAGATGTCATGTACGAGGGAGAGTCAAAAAGTTTTCAGACAAATGTAATAAAAAGTTTATTTAATAACAAAATGATCTTTCTAAACACTAAACACTTTTGTAATCTATGTTTCCATCATCAATCGGGGCTGTCTCTGACACAGTCTTTGTATTTGACATTTGTCTGAGAGCTTTCTAAAATATTTGGTCTGAGTAAACTGACAAAAAAACTGAAATGGGCCGGTGAAGTCTAAATAAAAATCTGTCACTTGTTTTCTATCAAATGAAAAGTATGTAACACCAGTTATCACAGCAAAATTGAAAAGCTTACTGTTTGAGCCATAACATTTAGAGTAGGAAAACTTAAGTCAAGAAATATGAAATAACTAACATTTACATAGTTCACTGGAGAAAACAATGTATATGTAAGTGTTTCAGCAGCTTGTGATTTGCAAATGTGATCAGATGTTAAGGATGAAAGTTTTATCCATCCTTAATGTATATATTACATGGTATAAGCAATAATTGGGCATTGTGGAAGGTACAAGGTCAGAGTTCACAATTGATCCTCTCACCCCTGGCAGGTGCAGCTCACAGGAGTGAGAGGAGGCGGCCCCTCATCTCTCCCACCTCTTCACGCTGCTCAGCAAGAGAAAGGGAGGAGTGTAAATGAGTGCACTCCAGAAAGCCATCACCTGCTCCCTCCACCCTAAAATCCCCACTAACTCTGCCAGACAGAGATATCCAACAAGACCAGCTCCAATTTCTCCAACTCTGATTAATGAGAGAGACAGCGAGGGAGAAAGAGAGATGGACAGACAGAGGGAGGGAGGAAGAGAAGGGGAGTTAAAAAATTTTAACTATTAGCATCCATGCCGTGATTTTGTTTGTTCATCTGTTTTGTTTTTTGAGTATGACCACATTCATTTGCAGCAAAATGTACATTTGTCATGGCTATAGAGGGCAATGAATTAGATTGGAAGGGGTATTGAGTTTGTGCGGACAGAGAGCCCAAGGGTGAGGTTGTGTATTGATGGGCGCCCCTCCCAGCTTCTCCCAGATTCCCCCTCTATTGTGACTTTGAGTGAATGTATCCTCTTGCTAAGGGCACTGGAATGTGTCTTCTCAACTCGTGTGATGGATGGGGCCTTGTTTTGCACTCCTCTGCCCCTCCCTCTGAATCCCTCTTTCTCTCCCTCAGCCTTTGACTCTTTCATCACATCCTTTTATTTGGCACCAATAAAAGTCAGCGATTCTTCATCAGCCGTTGTGTAGATCTGAGGGCCGCTGTTATTTTTCATCAGGAGTGTGTCACACATCACCATTCAGCCCCTCAGTCACACAAAATCAGACACTGGCACAGAGGCAGAAGCAGGTGGAGATACACCATCAATGAATTATGCAAATGACACATCAGGCATATCCTTTAAATTTAATTTAAATACTTGCTTTCTGCTGTTTAGTGGTTCACCACTGCCACTTAGCCACAAGGGTGATATACGGATCTTGCAAGAAAGTCAGAAAATATACAAAATAATTAGTGCTAATCTATAATTCTAATTACAATTTTAATTATTCCAAAGAGATTTGAATCTTATTTTGTATTTGTATCTAAGACCATTTGTAATGGGACTTTGCAAGTACATTTGCGATCTTTGTTGTCTAATCACCAGTGTTAAAAGCACAAGGAACATTTTATGCAAGACTGAATAAATAATCAATCTTTGTTGTTCTGTTCCACACTACAGGAGACAGGTAAAATTTGCATAAAATGATAAATGTGTGTGCATGCTCTTGCTTACTGTTCAATCTAAACTGTAAACTTGGACAAGAGGTTAAGAGTAAAAAATTATGAATAGAATCCTGTCTCTAATCAGAGCCTCTACAAGTCTAACTGCACCTCTTTAGTGTGTGGTGACAGAGACGTCAGACAACAAACTGTACATTCTACTGTGTGTGTCTGTGAACAATGACCAGAGGACAAAAACTGAAAAAAACAAACCATCAAAACCTGTCTGCACTTTGGTCCAGTAGAGTTAAAGCTGCTAAGTTTAATGCCCTGCTTGATACTTTAAATGATAAAACTATTACACTGAAAGTCATCCAAGATGCTGTTACTGGTGTGAGCATGCTTTTAAAGAACTCACCAGGACATGAGTCAGGACCACATGACCCAGAATGCACGGTGTAATATTGAGCAAAACAGAACTTTTTTAGTGAGTAACTGAAACCAACTCACAATTTAGCTCTGGATGATTTTCTGCAAAACAAAATTCTAAGAAAGTTTCATGTTGACAGATTTTTGTCTTTAGGGTTGTAATGCTTGTTCTGAATAGAAATTTCTTAACACATTTTACCCTTGGGGTCAATGTGACCCCAGGAATATTTGCCTCTAGAAAATGATTTACATAAAATTGTTGACCAAGTTTTTGTGCCAGGCATTTTGCTTATTATTATTATTGTTGTTGTTGTACTTGAGTGGAGGCATGTGTAGTTGGAAAGACTTGGATGTGATTAACTCACAAGCCTACATTGGCTTCCTCATTTTGGCAGGAGTTCACTTGAAGTTGTTTCCCACATGTCCACACCAAGTATCAAAGTTCTTGTGGGAAGTAGAATAGTTCTTTTCCCCACCCCTGTTATGTATCAACTCAAAACTATCAATTCTGCACCTGCAGGTGTGGAGATGTTAGGTCACACACAGACAGGTTTCACACAGTGAAAACAGTTTGGGGTCAAAATGATCCTAGAGGAATCACCAATGTGTGCAATATGTGTTCAGCAGTTTGAGAAAATATGATAATTTTATGCTTAAAGAGTTGTCACCATCAAATTAGGAAAAGCTGTGAAATATGAAACAAAAAAAGTCAACTGTTATTTTCTGAATGATAAACAGTGAATGGGGTCAAATTGATCCCAAGAATAATACGAGGGTTAAGGGATCTTGCAGTAATTTGTCATTACCCTATTTTATTACCCAGGCATTAGTAGTTCTTGTTTCCACATTTTTCCACTTCGTAACTGTTAAACTAATAAAATAAAATAAAATAAAAAAGCATACCTATATCACCATAGTTTACATACTCTTTTGTTGAGCTGACAAAATTACAAGATGATGCTGGGCTATGAACTATTAAGCTTGGATAGAAGCAGTTTTCAGTGCTGGAAATGACAAATGAATGAACCAAACATTTGCATTTGATATACTATACATCAGAGTATTATTATATGCATTATGAAATTTTTTACAGTGTTCTTCCCACTAACTTCCACTTTCTGTCCATTTGCTGTGCATCATCCTAAGGTTTTGCACACTTAGACATCAATTTCCTATCAGTGGCCTTGTTGAAAGCAAATGTGTCTCTATTTAAAAAGTATTACTCAACCGAGTGTTACATAAGAAGCTCCAAACAGGAGTCACAAATGAATCATCAGCTCAGTCATCATGTCAAACAACCATCCTCTGGTACTTACAACACTTGATGATATTTCATACAATCTAAAAAGACCCATACAGCAGGCACAAGTATCACTTAGAAATAAATATGAGCACATTTTACTTTCAGCTTTACATACAGACAAAAAAAAGAAATGATGATTGAGGAGATTAAGGAAGTAGAATGAGGTGTCAGATTCATCTACTGCAGACGGATCACAGTAACTTCAAAACATAAAAGGAGGCTGGACCTTGTAATAAATTCATATGTGTCAAATACAGACATCTTTTGTAAACTGAATTCTATTCATTTCAAACACTCACAATTTTGATTTTAGGTCTAAATATTTTGGCTTGTGGATCACTAAAAGCAGCCAACTTCAGAGGTAAGTTGGCTCATTAAAAGCTGATACCATTATTTGTTTAATTGGGTTAGATGTGCCAGCACCACATGGATAGATGCAATAAAAAATGTTAGCACTGACTTTAAAGTTCATCAGCAACAGCGATATGGTGATGATATGAGGCAAATACTCTAATGTACTGTTAGTCAGAGGCAGTGGTTCCCAACCTTTTTTGGCTCATGACCCCATTTTAACATTACAAATATCTGGCAACCCCAGACATTCAGAATGGAGAATTTTTTTTATTTTTTTTTGTTAAAATTCATTTGTTTTTGATCATTTAATAGTTTGCAATACTATGTTGCAAATAAATGTTAATTTTAGATGATATTTAGGCTATATAATGTATATTATTATGGACGGAGGGAGAGATTCCTGCACAAAGTGAGAATTTTAGATTTCTTGGTCAGGATATGTACAGTCAGTCCAGCTTGTATTTACAAGGCTGACAATCAATACTGAACAAACAATAAGTCAAACTATGAATTATGAAACAGATTCAGCATCTGAAACTGACCACATTGAACATTTGACAGATAAATAGTACCACAGTGCTTCAGTTTCAGCTTCAGCTACACAATTTGTCATGTCTTTTATGTATTGTGATTGTCTCTCTCAACTCAGCATATATTTATTAGCAATTATTATTACTATTATTTTTTTTTTTATCAATTACTAGAAATTTCTGGTGACCCCATTTTAATTCCAGGTGATCCCATGTGGGGTCATAATCTCTAGGTTGAAAAACACTGCATTAAGGTGAGCTGAGCCAAAGACAAAGATGCACAAGTGAATCTGACAGCTCATCATGGTAAAAGAAACAGACAATACTTAACCTTGCAAGTGACACATGGAGACTGAGCACAAAAGTAATGGCGCCTAAAATAAGCATAAAATATTGGAGAGCAATTGTTTAAGTCTCCTAGTACTCTCCAGTCCTCATATGTGTGGAGCACAAAGACAGAGTTGACATTTATTCCTTAGGAGGCCCCCCAGAAGGAGATGCTATATGTGTTTTATAAGCTTTTTTATATTGCGGTCTGTTGGGAGGGCAGTATCAAACACAATGATGCAAAACGGCTGGATGAACTGGCGGAAAATGCTGGTTCAGTGCTCAGAAGGAGACTGGACTGCAGGTTGTGGTGGAGAGCTGGATGCTGCATAAGGTGGAGGACATAATGGATTGTTGGGATCATCCTCTTCACCACATTCTAACCAACCAGACAGGCAGCTGCAGTGAATGCCTCACCTCATCTGCATTACCATCAGACTGTACAAAACCTCAGTGGATGGCAAACAGACTGAACACTTGAACCGGACAATTGCAACTCTGACTATTTTGTATATACAGCACTAATTACTTGCTCTAATTTGACCGTTGAGCTTTATTTTATTTTAATTACTTTGAGCTTTAGGATAACTGAATTTCCCTGTTATATCCAAAAAATGTAAAGAAACTGACATATCATGAGTTCTAACAATTATTGCAGGTTAAATGAGTGTAAATGTGCACTTGAAAATTCCAAGAAACAATATCCACACCGAGCAGGACCAGAGGAAAAACTGCTATTACATGTCAGTGATGAGGTGAGTTTGGTTCTTTGATTCCATGAGAGAAACAACAGTAAACTACACTAAAAGGTCACGAAGCACGACATGTGTAAGAGTCAAAATTATGCAGATATGTTCTCGTACTTGTCAATAAATAAAGTTTACCTACTGTGTCATTTACATTATACTGAACCAGACTGAATTTATTAATGCTGAGAACACTGACAGTGAACGCAGGGGAAACGCCAATCCTGATACTGTTAAAACAATTCAAAACTGGAATATACAGCTCTCTCCTCTCAGTCCATTTCAAAAGACTAAATGTATCTGAAATGTGATCAGTGGTTGGTAATTACAGCTCTCACACTCATCAATTAACCCTTTGCATCACTGCAGCTTTAACAAGCTACACCTCGCGGTTTGGAAGAAACAATGATCCATTCTTTTATTTTTACAGCAACATCAGCCTTGAAATTAAATACTGCTTTTAACTTTGTAAAATAAAATGTAACAAATACATGTGCTGTATATACATGGCACAAATTATCTATAATAATAAATGATCCGCCAGCAACTCGGAAAAAACAAATGTTGCTGTCAAAAAAAGGGAAAAAGTATAATGTGTAAAAAAGTGAAATACCTCCAAAGTGCAGGGAATTTGTTGTTAAATGTCAAAGGAGATTTATTTTTATATATATAACTCATTTTGTAGAACAGTGAAGTAACTTAACGAGTGACATAATTATTTGTCATTATTAGATTTAATAATTGTTGTTCTTGTGATAGATTGATAATTATATAGACTGATAGAGTGAAGTAATATGTACACGTAGAATGATATGAACTAAGTAGATTAACATTTACAGTCGCAGAAAAAAATATTAGACCACCCTTGTTTTCTTCAATTTCTTGTTAATTTTAATGCCTGGCACAACTAAAGGTGCATTTGTTTGGACAAATAAAATGATAAAAACAAAAATAGCTCATAAGAGTTTAATTTCAGAGCTGATATCTATCCATTTTCCATGTTTTCTTGATAATAACCAAA
>JAPTYQ010000007.1:18127506-18140020 GCA_029814465.1 Ostorhinchus cyanosoma
GGTTTGCCACAGTAATCCTGATCCAGTGGGATTCTGTCACCTGTGGGTAAATGTGGGGGATCAGGGATCATGGAGGTCATCAATTTTGGTTTACAATTTGTCAGATTCCATGACTTTTTTTCAGTTGTGTGCTATACTGTAGAGGCTTTTTCCATCTTTCTTTTAGGAACATTGTTTTTAAATGTTAAAATAATTCCTATAAGCTTCTAAGAGAGTAAACATGTCCAAGGTGTTGCTTTTGTACATCACCTGTTTACACTCATTGTAATTATTCAGTTATTTAGAATCATTATTAGCCATGAATTGATCCTATTGGCGATTAATGTATATTTAAAAAGAAATTACAAATGTTATGTTCATACTGTCTACAATGAAATATAAGTGTGTTTTAATACCGCTGCATTGCTTTTCCATTTTCCATCTCTGATACTGTCACAACTATTTCTTATTTGGGTTGTTCTATATTTGCATTGCAATGCACTGTACATTTTAACACAATTTCCTCAATAATGAGTGAAAGATGTGATTCAAACTGACTGAGGTTGAGTGTATTACTGTATTAAAACATACTTGTAAATACGTGTGCTGTATTATGTAATAATAATATGAATTTTCTGACAAATAAATACAGAATGATGAATAACACATGCACTGCAAGGCCTGGATTTTATACATTTGTTAGTTGACCAACATTCTCAATGCAATCTGAATAATAGAAAGGAAAGGATGGCTATTGCATATTGCCTTTACAAATTATGCATTTAGCAAATAATAATTCAACACTTCAGTTCAAAGCCTACTATCACCAGCAATTAGAGCGGGCATCACCCAAATACAGCAGTGCTTGCTGATGAGGTGTAAGGGATAAATTATGCACCAATGTGGACATGAGCTCCCATCGTCTGCTGTTTCAATTTTCATGGCCTGCATCTACTTTACATTCACAGCACAAACAAACTGTGTCCTCATGTTAACAAAGTTTAATGCCACTGTATCCTGGACACACAGACGGTAAACAATAGACGTCAGTCAGTGTAACTACAACTTGTGGCTGACAGTATTCCTGCCCTTTCCAGGAGAGGTTTGTTTGTGGAACAGACTTACAGTATAATAGGATTATCAACAGCTGTAACCGGGGGCCAGTATGTGATGGATAGATGAAGGCATTGCCACCGGGTGCTGGTTCCTAATTAATTTAGTTAGATATCCACCTTGTGGTTAAAGTTGAGTACTGCATCTGCTAATGCTTTATGAGGCTGCATGTCCTATATAAACTGATAGAGTTTTAGATAACAAACAAACTGAATTAAAAATCTGTATATGTCACTACAATATATTTAAGAAAACACATAAAATATAAATTACAAACAATGTCATGAAAATAATTTTTTTTAATTCTAGTCAACTAGATTCTAAATTGCATTAAATGTATGGCTTTTAGTCTGGATTTTATTTTGATCTACAAAGCTAGATATAATGAATGCATCACTTGTGTATCGCACTTTAACCTCTACTATTAGTCTGTTTCTCATTCTATAAGTAATAAGTGTTTGGTGCCATGTTCCTACCATCATTGTGAATAAACAAAAGCATATAGCAGTCGA
The DNA here is from genome assembly GCA_029814465.1 of Ostorhinchus cyanosoma. Lineage (NCBI taxonomy): Eukaryota > Metazoa > Chordata > Actinopteri > Kurtiformes > Apogonidae > Ostorhinchus > Ostorhinchus cyanosoma. The sequence goes on from JAPTYQ010000007.1 coordinate 18,129,111, forward strand.
ACTATAGATCCTAAATATAAAGACAGTGACTACAGTTAAATTATTTCATATATTTTAGGCATCACATGTAATCTATGTCAGAGGTGCAAATGCATAAACTCAAAAGAACTCCCGAAGTGTACAAAGTGAAAGGAAATTGAGACTCCTCAGCTAGACCAAATATCAATTACATTTACATGTGTTTCTACTTTTATAGGCAGTGTTTAGTGTAGTAAAACACATCTTTGATTGCTGATGATTAACTTTGTCCCTGGCTGAAAATGCCTCTGGATGTTGGTGTTTGGGGGGGATGTGTTCAATTTGTTAACAGTCTCCAGACAAAGAACTAAGTATAATTTTGGCTTGAGGGTTCGCAACTCATGACTTCACACGCCGTCTGGAAATGTGGTGGCAGCTCCAGATTCCTTAGACGTTCCCGATTCCAAGTAAACGGGACAGTGGATCAGATAAACAGCGCTGATCATTTTCTCCTCTTTACATCTCTATTAGGATTCAATTGGCTGAAACTCGTCCAGGCCTCACGTGCCTCCTCAGAACCACAGTGGTGGTGGTGGACTCCTTTTTCTTTTTGGGTGCACTTTGTGGCCTCGTCTACTCTGAAGAGATATTGTCCTTTCTTCCTACCACCCAACACACACGATGAGATTCCTCTGCGCACACAGTCACACAGGCTTTTAGACACTCATTACCCCATACTAATACAATAAGTGTCACCTTCCATTACATGGTGCAGGGTTGGATATCAGGATTGGAAACCCACCAAATCTCCTCACAAGGGGTGCCACCCCCTCATGCATGGCATTGTCTTTCAGCTACAATGTCGAATTGTTTTCCCTTTGCTCTTTCACTAATGGCAAAGATAAAAATATTCACCTAAAATAGATATAATGGATACTATTACATGTTCACTGATGTATAACCAATTATCAAGAAAGTACAACTGAGGTAACACGTATTCCATCTTCGTGTGAATCCTTCGTGTTAACTTTGGGGTTTGTTTCAGTGCAGGCAGCTGTTTAATGATCCACCACACCCCACCCTGTCCAAGCCTGTTGTCTCACATAAGAACAGCGCATGCAGAGATGTAAAAAATCTTAATTAAGACTCTTAATTCTCCGTGCCGTCGCCTGACCGATGCTGTGCACTCACGTGAAAATCTGCTGCACCCAGCATGTGGGTAGACAGTGTTGTATACGAGCTGTCGTTTTCCTGGCTTTCACACGGCGGGGAGTGAGACAAATGTTTTTGTAACCACCAAACAAAACAGGTTTTAAGTTGGTTTAACTAACTAAGTATACTGTCAACTGTAGAAACATCCAGCTATTTATGCAATTCCTTCATTATGTTAAACTTGGCTGTCTATTAATGCAGCATCCAGACACCAGTTTTTTTGGACAACTTATATAATAAATATTTCTATGAATAAAATAAAATAGGCTGGTTAAGTGTTTTACCATTTTATAGCCCTTATATTTAATCAACTGGAAAAATACTTGGCAGCTGATGAAAAATCAATACATGCACCTGGGCCTTTTTTCTGTAGAAACCAGATTATAATAAAGGATTTGGATTTCCAGTTTTTAGTTTTTAGAGTGTTGAATTTTTCTGATAGCATCTCAGTTTTCATTTGTTTCATTTCCACTGCCCTCAGCCTTAGCAGCTGACGAGTGATGTGGACTAACATTTAAATGGTTTTCTCTCATTGTCCAGTGACGCTGCAGTAACACTGTACCCCTGAACAGATTAAAAATAAGAACTGACAAGTGTTACTCAGTGTAAGGCTGAGTTCAACCCTGGGTTTTGTATGTGGGCCTGTGGCTCTGAGGCTTCTCCCTCTGAGCGGTGGCAAAGGGCATGTGGTCCTCTGCGTGCAACAGATGCCCCGAAGAAGACTTGCGACAGATGAGTCGAAAATAAGCGTGACATGTGTTAAACAGGCGCAGCCCCACAACACTGACATTTGACAAGATGATGGGCGTAGGCAATCATTATTGTCTCCACTTAAGCAAGTAGTAAATATTCAGGGCTGGTGTCTGTGAAAGCAAAAGCCGTAATACAAATCAGCCTGAAGAGATTTTCATTAATGATAGAGCTGTGTGAATACATTTATGATTAGACTCATACAAAGTAGTAAATCTAGGTGTAGCTTTGTCCGAAGTGTGTATTTTTTGGATTTGTGTTAGAGTTGCAAAGGCCAGTCTTTATCTACTGGTAGAACTGATTTGTAAAAGACTAATAAAATGCTTTTTGTTAAGTATCAGATTTGGTAAATTCTGGTCTTTGCCACTTGTACTCTGTAATCTACACATACTAATGGACCTTCGACCTCAGTCCTTCCTGCCTCACAAAGGTGCCAATGATGGCAAGTTAGGCATGGGGAGGAACATGCCAAGGAGGTGTCCCCCTCCGCCCCTCCCCTCCCCCCTCTATCCACCCTCCAGAACCATTTGGACCACAGGGAATGGGTTAATCACATTAGAGGCCCAGAAGAGAGATGGGAAGTAGACAGTACCGTGACAGCCGGGGTAGCACTGGCACGACTAATCCCGTTAGGCCAAGGAAAAAGGGGGACGCCATCGCGCCTACGAAGCTGAGAAAGAAAAAAACATTTTCCCAGGAATGAGTTCACCTGTATGGTAACACAGAGAAGTTGGCCTGTTGATGCCTATTAGAAGAAACAATCGCACTTGGCACGTACAAATGTTTTTTCATGCTGGGCACCACGTTATTGTCAGTGCCTGAAAAAAAATCAGCAGCAGACAGTGGCATTGCATGAGATCCTCTTTCATGCCATGGTAAAGAAGCCCCTTTCAACCCAGTGCTATCAGTCTCACAAACAGTGAGAAGATGAGGGGGGTGGGGGTGGGTAGGGGGATGCTGTAAGAATGATAGAGCTTACTTCATCTGCCATTGTAAGTGCACCCGAGTTCAACCTTAATGTAAACCTTAGCAGGCAGGATATGAAAAGGATGCTCTCTATAAAAATATATCCTGCTGGGTAATCCGGCAGATGGCCACAGCAGCAGACACTATGAGCGTGGCTGGCCACTGCAGGAGTAACAGGGAATGTCCGATCAGCAGCCACTCTCCAGCCTGGGAGATGTGGAATCAAGATTCTTAACTCCCCTTAGCAACGCTGGGAAACAGAGCCGTCAGTTTAGATCCATCAAGTTTCTACTTAATCTCACCCACTATTTTTTTCTCTCCATTTTCTCCTTTTTTGTATCTTCCCTTTTGTTGTGGGGATTAAGCCAAGTGGTAAAACAGTGATTTAATGATCTTTCCATGGCTATGTGCACCACTTAAACCATGAGACAAACAAGCCGAGGCATTCTAAGAGTCACCCCCTCTAAAGGCGGCTGCTCAGGAACTGTGAAGCTTTTGATACAGCCTTAAGCTCCGGCTGATTATTTTTCCCACTGTCGTGTGATGTGCTGCGCTCTGCTATGGGAAAATTTAAGGTTTTGTGTTTTGTAAAGGCCCATTGTAAACAAGATGAGGAGACAACAGTTGGATATTACTTGATGATGGTTTTATAATGATAAGAGAGGGTGAGTTTTGATTTGTTAACATAGAAAAAGCACAACTGTTAAACTATAAAAATGCCTATAACTAGAGAAAAAATAATAACTTCAATTTATTAATTATCTCGCTCAGATAATACAAAGGATGTGGTTTAAATCTCACTCCAAACCAAAATTGGGACACATATTCATTTCTTTCTCCTAGTTTCTTTTAATGAGCAAAAATTTACTTCAGTGAAAAAGCAAACATGGATGGAATATCTAGTTTAGGTATAACTGAACAGATCAGTTACGATGACAACTCAGTGAACTCCATTGGTTGACTAAGACAAAACTATAACACAATCTACTAATAACTACATTCTATTGTAGAAGGAGATGCTGTCTTACCTGTGTTTGGTTGCTTTAAAAGACACCTGACCTCAGACCGGGACAAGAAATAAGCAAAAAACTGTTGCTCCTTCACATGTATCAGCATCAGGATCTATTTGATGGAGATATATATTATTCATTACATACTTATTTTCTCACGTTTCCCCTAAATCAGTAGTTCCCAAACCATCTTACCTCCAGACCAAAAAGAAAAATATGGTGTCTCCTCTGAATTGTATCATGAATTGCCATAGATCTGACTATATTTTTACTGGCACAATTGTAACTGAAAGTGTTTTTATGTAACTTTTGTCTTGTGCACCTTTTTTCATCTTATTATAGCTCTCAGTCTTTACATTATTTTACTCTATTTAAATCTTTTACATCATTTTAATCTTTCGATGTCTTACTTTTTTTTTTGCTGCAACTTTTACACTGACACGACTCTGTGAAATCAACATTTATAAACTCCTCCAGTCCAGAGAATAGCCTCATCTGCTTTAACTTAAAGAATAAATTCACTTATCAAATAATAATACCCTTTGTGGTTTGTGTTTTTTCATTGAAAATCATGTATTTTCCTAAATTTTATTCACTGATCGTGCAGATGTTCATAAAAGCTCAGATTAAAGTTGAGGGTTATATCAAAAACAGAGAAAACTGAAGAAAAAGTGACTTATTTCAGTAAAATATATCATTAACTGAACATAAACCAAGCATTTCCATCCACTGTCATTGATCCAACTCCATGGGTTTTACTGGTGAATCAATGTTGTAGAAGATGACAGTGTTTCAATGGTAACTACAGAGCCTCTGGACATCCAAATGGGTCATATCTGATGACAATAAAAAGATACATAGCTGTATTTTACACCAATTATTTTACATGGATTGATAGGATTACCAGATCGACAGTTTTAGATGTGTAGATGGTTTTGGTCGACAGTGGATGTTTGGGTCTTTATGGGTTAAAATTGACAAACAAAAAGGCAAATGATGACAAAAAAATACCTTAATGAAAGGTTTTACACAGAGGAAATTACAGATGATGTGACAAGTCCATTATTGGAGAAGTTTATAACCATGGATTAAACATTTCAAAATACAGTCATGCAAAAAATTATTAGACCACCCTTGTTTCCCTCAAATTCTTGTTTATTTTAATGCCTTGTACAAAACTAAAGGCACATTTGTTTGGACAAATATAAAGATAACAACAAAAATAGCTCATAAGAGTTTAATCTAAGAGCTGATATCTAGCCATTTTCCATTGTTTTCTTGGTAACACCAAAATCACTTCAGTTTTTACATCAATATCTATGGCATTGAACTGACAAAAACAGTGTTTTTAGGCATTCCATGTTTTCTTTTCTGTCTGTTATAGTCACATGATACACACAGGAGTTAGTACTTGATTGCATAACCATTGTTTCTGATGACTTTTGATGGTCTAAGAATTTTTTCCACAACTGTATGTTCATTAAGACTGACAGTTTACTATAGTTCTACAGCTCTATGTGTTTCTGAGCAAACAGAGACTGCATCATTTTCTCACCTGTAGGTTTATGATTGTGAAGTCCCAGTCTCCAGCTTCTTCAATCCTCAACAGCATTGCACCCTGCAAGTAAAAACTCAGGATAAAACACTTATAAGATGTAGCAAAGCAGAAAATAAGTGTACACAAATACAAAGACAAAGCATTTAGCATATTTCAGGTTGATATAATGATTTATAATGTTTATCTATATAATCTGTAAATGTAAAACAGAATAAGCTAATGCATTTTTTTTCAACTTTAAATCTACTAAATGGGCAAAAAGGAAGCTCATGATACAGCTCAGTGTGTGGAGTGTGGGACCCACTATCAGTGTGTAATAACTGGCAAAGCATTGGCAGTGATCAATATAGAGTGGGACTAGAAAGCTATAATAGGAGGGGAAATATCAGAGGAGAGGTAGTCTGTGTGTAATGGATGATAGAGGTGTTAGTATTTTGGCCGGTGTGCAGTAAGTGGGCACGCTGGTGGATGGCCACATTTTGTGAAACAGCAGGGTCAATGATGGCGATAATGGGGAGCTAAGTACTGTATTGGGGTTAATACTTGTGAGCTGGCCAAGAGATTATGGTATCGTCTAAAATACAGGGGACCCCTCAGTAAAATGCTTTGTTTCCTGTCTTAAGAGCAAACCGACAACATGCTGGGGATTATCCTATAAACACACCCTCAAAAAGAATTAGTAATCATAACACAATACTGACAGAGATGTCTTTTTATGTCTTGCAGTCAGGAATGCAACATCACATAAAAATCACAGGCTAGGAATGGATTAATAATTTCTTATAGGTGGATAATATTACTGTAAACCTCATGAATTCTGTATACTTTGAGTTGCTGAGATACTAACGGTACTGATGTAACTGCAATGGCCATCTATCATTTAAAGATGACATCACTTTGCTTCATAATAAAAACAAATAATATCCAAATACATTACAGTCACTTAACTTGTCCTCTAAATTCAACACTAGTGCTGCTTACATATAGCCTAGAGTGTTGGATAAAAACATCTTGTGAAAAACAAGCAATGCTCCTATAATAACTATGAGATATAATTTCATGGCGTGCTACTTAAAAAGCTTTGAGCCACCAGATCTGGGTTACACCATGCGCTCCCAGATGATGCCATCTGTGAGACAAGTGTGTATGCAGCTTTCAAATCAAATACTAAATCATTTCTCCATTAATCCAGGTCATCTCCACTGAGATGATAATGGTTCAGCCCTGGGACTGCTGTTTATGCTGAGTGGATGGGTTGAAACAAGAATCAGATGATATGATGCAAAGATTTACAGGAGGAAATGTGCACATGATATAAAAAACTAAGACTTAGAGCAAATTGCAAATTTAAAAGCTCAAGCAAGTAATTGATGAATATATCAAATAAAAATAAAAGCAAAATCACTGTAGTTTGTTATTTAGTAGGAGACTAAATCCAAAAACACCTTATCCTGTAGATCAGAATTTAATGTTTTTATTTATGTCATTTTGGTATCGTTTGAATTTGGACTGATAATCAGTGAGACATTTAGAATAATTACACTGGGATCTGGGAAAATTGTAATATTTAGTCTACTTACATCTGCTACTTAGCTGTCCAAATTTAGTGTTACCTAAACAGCTGCCAGCATCTAAAAGCATCTACTGATCTAAAATGCTTAGTAACTTCCGAACCACTAATCCTATCAATACATTTAAATAATTCAGGTAAAATAATGTCTCTGCTTTTCAGTGGAATCAGATGTGTCTTATCTGGATGTTTAGACTTTGTGAATGTGGAAACACAAATTTTTTACAACAGTGACTCACCAATAAAACTCATTTTGTTTGACAAATGACAGTGGTTGTAATTGCTTGTTTTTACTTTAGGTTAATGATATATTTTGCTGAAAAAAGCCCCTTTAACTTGAGTTTTCTCTATTTTCATATTATAACCGTTGAATTCACTTTTAAGAACATCTGCAGTGGTGGAAAATAGTATTTAAACACCCCATGCATTCATGATATATACTGAATAAACATAAGAATCATTCTTAAATGACTCAACTCTGTTAAGTATTGTACAATTTTCCAAACCCACATGCTCCCTTCTGCATGTGCACTGTTTCATTGGGGACAAAGCTGGATGTTTCAGCAAGATAATAAAACACATCCAGGGAATGACATATTGAAACTATCATGAGTTTAGTTTTGATATTTATTTTTTTGTTTATTTGCATTTGGTCTGTTTAGTGCAAAAGGATTTTTCACTGATATTCCATAATTGAAATTGTGGAAAATTGTAAGGGTGAATGAAAACTTTTTCCACTACTGTACATGATCAATAAATATAGGAAAATGCTTGATTGTAACAGAAAAATGCTGAGGATAATATTATAGTAAATGTTGATAAATGTTAAATGTAGAGAAAATAGTTTTAGGTCTCTGAGGTTTACAGTAGTAGCCCAGTTTTTTGTTTTTGTTTTGTTTGTTTTGTTTTGCAGCCTGATTAGTTGTTCCTATCAATCTGCATTTAGTAGCATCATCATTATTCAGACATAATCATAGAAGGCAGCTAATATTCTATTAAAATAGGACTAATGCGTACTGAAATAAAACAGTGGATGGCAGAGGGCCGGTTTGACGGCTGTGATTGGATGACAGCAGTAAATCTGCCAAATCCCTCATGACTCAAGCTGTGATTTGGACCAGAGATTGGTTTTCAGAATGAACTCCGCCCTGCAGAGATGATGTCCACTGTCACTGTCCGGCACACGACAGCAGCAGGCCCAGGGAGAGGGTGTTTCCTGTGGGTGAGACGGCTCGGATCCAAGTTCCATCGGTCCTTCCCTGCGTGTTGACGGTACAAAAAGATGAACCGATTAACCGACCGCCGCCTCCAGGGTAGGACACTAAAACACGACGGTTTAGGAGCGTTTGCCTGTTTTATGCAAAGTCAAACAACATTTACTAAGTTTAATGTGTCGTGGGCAGAAGAACTTACGTGTTTAGACATCTGAGTTTCCTGTCTAAATGACTAAAAATGTCTGGTTTAACAGTCACTTTTACACAGCAGAGAAACTGAGTCAACTGTGACGGATTATCGCGCATTGGATTATGGGAACCTGTACCTGCATGCTAACACATAGCCCCGCCTACCTCTGCCTTTTTAAACTTGTAAATAATAATAATAATAATAATAATAATAATAATGATGATATTAATTTTGAAGTAGTAACCAGTTTGACCTTATAAATGATCTCTTCACTTGAATAATTAAGAAAATATATTCAATTATGGAGAAATACTTTTAGGAAAGATAATGCAAGTGAACTAGCAAAATAAAAGATATACTTCCGCCATAAATTCTATTTCCCATTTAGCTATGCCACTGTTAAATCCAGTTTCAACACCCACCTTTAACGCATTGATATTTATCATGAGTAATAATAAAATCTCAGATTCTATCTCGGCAATATTTTCAGGTTTTATTCACCCTCTGTGACAGTAACTGAATATCTCTGAGGACATTATGTTTGGCTTTGGAGAATATTTGTTCACCTTTTTCTTTCATTTTGAACACGGAACAACTGCTCAATAAATTGAAAATATAACAGTGAGATCAATCAACACTGACAGTAGTTGCAATACTCATATTAGATAAAGTTGCCTTAACCTTCTGAGACCTAGCAAAGTGCAAGTTTTATCGTTTTTACATTAAACAATTGTCTTGATTGGAAACTGCATAATGCAACAGTTTTTTCAGATATAGTTAGAAAAAAAATACTTATTTACTTATTTATTTGTTTATTTCTATGAAATGTCCTTTTCAATGGACAGCATTTTTAAAGTAAAACTGTGAAACTTTTGTCCCCTACAGAGAACAAAAATGTATTGCTGGGTCTCAGGAGGATAAAGGCCTCATACGTGGGGCTTTATGTAGTTTTTTGTGTGCACTGCAGTTAGTAATGTGTCCAAGAAGGTCCCCAGACCTCTAACACATTCTTCCATGGATGACTGATTGTAAAAATGTACATAGGAATTTGCACTTTTGTAATTTTTATCAGTTGTACCCTTGTCCTCTCTTTAAAGTTTGTTCTTCAAGTCCCTTAGGAAAAAAGTGTGAAGTGATTTGCATATTCATCTAAAAAAAATTGCCAGATCTTTCGTCGGCTCATCTTTTATAATGGTAGCTGAATTGGTGGTGCTCAGTGTATTTGAAAAAATGCCAAATTAACACACAATGGGTCCATTTTGACAGTAGATGATGAATTGCAATATTAAAAAGTAAGTGGTTTCATTGAGATTTTGATGCCGTCCACTACACCAGCTCCAAATAGATGTTAATGTATTGGTTATATTTTGTAGGCTGTAGTATCCATTGACCTGTCAGTGTTGTCCTGTGTCTCCCAGCAGGTGCTGTGATGTGAGAAGAGCTCATGCCTCTAGTCAAGAGAAACATTGAGCCTCGGCATCTGTGCCATGGTGCAGTGCCTGATGGAATTGGCAACGAGCTGGAATGTGTAACCAACAACACGCTGTCTGCCATCATCCGGCAGCTCAGCAGTCTGAGTAAGATCACAATTACTCATAGTCAGCAATATTTGTTGATGTGTTCAGATGTAGACATATGATGCTTTTGCTTAGCACTTACAAGTAAGGAACATATTAATAATATACTTCAAATTAACAAATTATTGTCTAGATTAACTGAGATGCTTTGTTCCATCCACAATGAAAACAATATGGTTAGTTTATTGTCAAAAGTATAAAAGGCTGATACTGGTATATTAGAAAAAAATATTCAGTAAATCACTTAGTGTAACCAAAAACAAACGCATATCTCTATGAATTAATGTGCATTCAAAACAACGTTTGACATTTTTGAACAAAGAATGACGTAATGACAAGACGACCATTGGTGCTTCACTCTAAAATAATCAAGACAACAGAACTGCAAAGGACATTGCATAAGAATTTTGCTGTACTATGTTGTCTTAGATCTATCTAGGAATTTCTAGTACATGTTTTGTTTTGTTTTTTTAATCTTTCAAAGGCGCTTATTCAGAAGGCATCTGATTATTTTGGCTAATATCAAAATAACCTTTTCTATTCTTCTAAAAAACAACATGAACTGCCCTTTAAAAACAACAGAGTTATATTCTACTGTAAATGTCTGAATTATTAAGTGTCTGAATTAATTCACACTATTATGCAATACAGTATGTGGTATTGACATCCATCTAATGTATGGTAATCATCCTATTCAGTGTGTAAGTGTATTGTTGTGTGAGACACCAGTTAATGCACACAAATTTGTGAGTCAGGGAGAGAAATGTAGAGAGACAGACTATTTTAGGAAGCAAAATTACTACTGGACATCTGGCCCGTGGATACTCCGATTAGTGTGTGTGTGTGTGTGTGTGTGTGTGTGTGTGTGTGTGTGTGTGTGTGTGTGTGTGTGTGTGTGTGTGTGT
>JAPTYQ010000007.1:18140120-18158830 GCA_029814465.1 Ostorhinchus cyanosoma
TGTGTGTGTGTGTGTGTGTGTGTGTGTGTGTGTGTGTGTGTGTGTGTGTGTGTGTGTGTGTGTGTGTGTGCGCGTGCATGTGTGCTTCTGTTGGGATTTAGTGAAGTTGCAGGAGCTTAGAGCTTACCGTAAAGCTTCGTATCACAGACAGATAAGATGGAGAGTGAATGGGCGGAGATACAAACTGAGTCTATCAGTCTAATGATAGCCTCCGCATTAAGTGGATCTGTTCTGTTTGACGTACCATTCATGTAGTTATGTCCAAGGAATGAACACTCAGGGCAGTGTATAATCCGCAAAATGTAAAGGATTTAGAAATACACAAACGGTAGTCTTGTAGCATTAAATCTACCATGTGTCACCATTAAAACACTATTTCTACACATATACAACAAATTCTGCTCTTTATATTTATTGTACACATCACTGTAACCATGACAGACCTTTTTTATTTATCAAACTTTTTTTTCCTTCATCCTTATCTTCTTGTTTTTGCAGGTAAACATGCAGAAAACGTTTTTGGAGAACTTTTTAATGAAGCAAACACCTTTTATAGTCGTGCAAACTCCCTCCAGGACCGCATCGATCGCTTGGCCATCAAGGTCACCCAGCTGGACTCCAGCATTGAAGAGGGTATGTGAGGACAGGAGTGGGTTTCTCTTAGTTTTATACCTCATTTAAATGTATGTCTCATATTAAACAGAAACTCTTTGTCGTCTTGTTTCACAGTCTCTCTTCAGGACATAAATATGAGGAAGGCATTTAAAAGCTCCACTGTTCAGGACCAGCAGGTTTTGTCAAAGGGCAGCACTCCCAACTCTGTGGCTGAGATGTACAACAGCAGTGACAGACCCCCTCCCCTCAACACCCTCACTGCATACAGGTAAAGTGTGCACTATAGAGCATGGCCTCATGGGAAAATGTAACTAATGTGCATAAGCCTTTATGTTTTTATCTTATACATGAGTCTCAGCCAAGAGATTTGCTATAGGTAAATACTACTAATACAATGGTTATGCAATCAAGTACAAACCCGTGTGTATCATGTGACTAAAACAGACAGAAAAGAAAACATGGAATGAATAAAAGCACTGTTTGTGTCAGTACAATGGCATAGATATTAATGTAAGAACTGAAGTGATTTTGGTTATTATCAAGAAAACCATGGAAAAGGGATAGATATCAGCTCTGAAATTTAACTCTTATGAGCTATTTTTGTTGTTATCATTTTATTTGTCCAAACAAATGTACCTCTAGTTGTACCAGGCATTAAAATGAACAAGAAATTGAAAAAAGACAAGGGTGGTCTAATAATTTTTTTCCACCACTGTATAGAATTTGCTGCAAGTTGATGTTTTCAAGTTAAAATACTGAAAATTTCAGACTTTTCGTTAGGATTTGGCAATTATTTACTTTTAATAACAGCTTTATCAATTAATCACATTAATCACAACAGGTGTAATTGGATAAAAACACAACACATGTGAAGAAATGTGTAAATACATTTGATGTAAATATAAAGCTGGCACTGTAATGGATTGTATTTTATTTTCATACAAACAATTATAATTAACAGTTTAGTTGTCTATTTCCACTCACTTTATGCCACTAATAAAATGTAAACGTCTTGTTTATTTTATAGACAATGACATTATAACAAATGAGGAAGACCATTTATTAACATTGGCATTAGAGCACATGAATTAAAACATGCTATTCTGTTTGCCTTTTAGGGTTTGAAAATAAATATTGCACAAGGCAATAAGGAATTTAAATATGTACAAATTTGTGACTGAAATACACAAAGACAGTACTGATGAAGATAGACACCAATAGATGAGAAGTGAGTCGGGATGAGGGAGGTTCAACAAAGATCATTTAAAAGAGCAGCAGTTCAATATCAAATGGTCAAAAATGATGTGACTGAATCTGACTTTTTTTTTCTGCAGCGTTGACTCTCTTCTTCAAATTACAAAAAATACTGTATGTGCACAGTATTAAAAAGTTTTAAAAAATCCGAACTAAAGGGTTTTTATATTATTTTTTTAAATTATATTTGTATATTTACTGCATGTGAATGGAGACAATAATTGTACATGTTAAGTTCTTGGCTAACTGCATCATCTCTTATTTTGAAAAACAGAGAGGATTCCACTGATGCGATGAGGTTTTACTCAGACCCCTCATACTTTTTTGACTTGTGGAAAGAAAAAATGCTTCAGGACACAGAGGACAAGAGGAAAGAAAGGAGGAGGCAAAGGGTGAGAGAGCACACGGTGACATCTCACCACAAGAAAACACCTGATTTATTTTTTAAGCGTGTCATCTTTTTCCCCCCATTCACATTTCCCAGGAGCAGAAGCGATGCGTGGACAGCAGCACCCTTCAACGGGAGGTCAAAAAGGTGAGAAAGGTGAGAAACCGCAGGCAAGAGTGGAACATGATGGCGTTCGATAAAGAGCTTCGGCCTGATCACCGCCATCCGCAGACGCTCCGGCGTGGGGCGTCTTCTGAGGGCTCCCTCTCACCAGACGGCAGGTTGGTATCTGGTGCTTTTTATTCTTTTGGAAGAAGGACAAAGTAGGGATTAGATGAAGGAAATTACCCTTTAAATGCTGTTGTCTCAAATGTCAGGAACTGTTTAGATTTGGTCGCAGTTGGATACTGTGTTTTAATCTTCTTTTTTTGTACAGTCTGTACAGATGTAGATCTTTTTCTAATGACTAAATAATAACGTCTCAAAGCTTCAGTTTTTTTTTTTTTGGGCTCACTGTCTGTCATTGTTTATCCAGGCCTGACCTCTTCGACTACCCCGTCCCTCCACTGCCTGCCCACGCTGCTTGTAACTTTGCCAAGTCTCATGATTACGTGCCCGGGAACGCACACCCCTCGCCACCTGTGGAGCATGAATACCACAGCATTGATGTCAACTACAAGAGAGTAACCTACTCCACTGCAGAGCCTCACTGCATAGAACCAATGAATGGTGCAATACGTCCGCCTGCAGAGTACAAGTATGACAGTCATCTGCATAAACAGAGAAAGGGCTAAGACAGTTTTCTCAGCAAGTACATCAATGACACTTTTCTTTCTTTTTCTGTCGACCAGCTCCATCCCTCCACCTTCTGCCCCTGGACCGCCCATCCCATCTGCACAGACGGCGTTTGGGTTTCCTCTGGGTGCATTACCACCACCACCACCTCACAATGGAGTTGTGCATGTAGGCCCAGGCTACCCACTCCCACCTGTACCTCCTCCAGGTCCTCGTATGGTTCCTCCTCCCCCAGGTCCCCCGCCTCCCCCTCTCCCACCTCCAGCTGTGCCTCCAAACTTAACAGGTCACAGTGTTAGCGGAAGGACAGAGAATCCACCTGTGAGAGACGCAAGAAGTGACCTGCTGTCTGCAATCCGCATGGGTGAGTCCAGCTGGTCTGACACACTATTGGATTTGTACTGATCATATAAAAGTGGACATGTACAGTTGACTGTGTGTTTACTTTGTTGTCTGTGTGTGCTTTTAGGCATCCAGCTGAAGAAAGTCCAAGAGCAGCAGGAGCAGCAGAACAAGTGGGAGCCAGTAGGGAACGATGTGGCGACCATCTTGTCCCGCCGCATTGCCGTTGAATACAGTGACTCTGACGATGACTCTGAATTGGATGAAAACGAGTGGTCAGACTGACCGAACACATGCTGTTTTTGGGTTTAGAATACAGTAAAACATATCCATCATGAGAGCTACACACTCTGAATTGCCATCTCTGACTCCACCTAGTGGACTCTCTGATGCACCGCTTCCTGAGCTGCTTCATGTACTGATGTCGTTCCACTACCTGAATAATTTAGGTCTTTTCTACATAATTCTGAATTACCTGAAAAATATCATAAATATAGCCTTCCTTCTTCAGGTCCCTCAGATGGTGTGGAACTCATGGGCATAAGAATAACAGAGCAGCTATTAATGTTTCTACTGTGTCATTCGTCCATAGCTTTTTTTTTTTTTTTTCAGAATGTTTGTTGTTGGAAAAGATCACATTGACTATTAGGTAAATGCACATTCCACCGTGAAATAGGGAATGTCACATTACATTACTAGAAGGATAAGATACACAAGTAAAATTAAATGTCTATTTAAAAGTGATTCATTCTGTGGTAAATAAATACTTAGTTCTCTACTGCTAATAAAATGTGACCACATAAACACCTTGTTGTACATCAAACCATGTCAAACTGACCTCTACATCACAATAAACCAGCGTTCCAAACTGTGAACTCAGAAAACTGCTGATATACAGTTTACAAGAAATGTGCAGTAACTGTTTTATTATAATTATTATGCATACATAGATTTCCAATCATGTTTTAGAATATACAGTGTATGTCATTTAAAGTTCTTTGTCAGTGTTTTGAGTTACTCTGCTGTATCATTGTGTTGATTCCTCATGTCTTTAATGTAACTGCTACCTCAACTCATTGTATGACAGTATGAACATCATTGCTATCATTGACTTTGTGAATGCAGTGTTATTTTTCTGCCATTAAATATGTATTCACTACACTGTGACGTAACAGACTTTATTCATTGTGTAACTGTAAAAATAACTGCAGTGTTTTCTTAAGGTCTATTAAGTGTTAAGAATTAACTATTTGACTACATTCATACATTTTTGTGTGATCTTGAACCCATACTATTACATATACAAACATGACAGGAATTCTTTACTACACATTTTAGACAACACTGGCTTCTATGACAACTATTTTATAGAACCAAAAACATTGACTTATTCAAAGTTTAGTTTGGAGTTTTTATGTTTGGATTAGGTGCTGTGCCCCATGGAAAGGAAAAGCCTAAAAAACTGAATGAAGTAGTAAGACTGTGCATTGCCAGTACGGTAGCTCTGATAAGTAGTGTTATATTACTTCTGTTTAATTTTGGATCCTGGTTAAGGTTAGAAAAAAATAAAGTAATTGAACAAAGAGTATATAGAGTTGTTTTGTTTTTTTTTTCCAAGAATGTAGTTATTATTCAGCAACAGAACATACAATAATATTAATATAACAAGAATATACCGAACATTAAACATTCCAAGACACAATAATCATAAACTAATAAGAAGACATAGAAACTATTAGAATAAATAAATTAAACAAAAAGACAAAATATCAATTAATTAATTAATTAATGTATTAATTAAAGAATAAAAATGAAGATCCAATAAGTAAAAGTACAGTTAGAAAAAAAGGAGAGAAAAATATAACAATGTGAAGGGGCAGACAAATTTACCCAAGGTAATTATAATTAAACTGAAGAGTTGACAAATACTTTTTTATTGTTATTAAATTTGAGACGTTTTAGAGACTCAAAATAAATTTTCAGTACAATTACAAATAATTGAAATGATGGAGATGGACATTTTAGCTTTATGTATATGAATTTTACCCTGATGAATGAAGAGGCTGACTATGTTAAAATTATTATTATTATTATTATTATTATTATTATTATTATTATTATTATTATGAGAAAAGTAGCCAAAAAGAAAAATTTTGTTATCAAACTGATACGTAACTGTAGTTTTGATTAAAAAAAAAAGAAAATGTTCATGAGGAGATAGTGATTGGGTTAGATGTTGTACTCGTGACGGCCAGCAGGGGTCAGTATAAGCTGCAGTCGTGTCATAAAGGCCGGCGGAAGTCAACGTCGATGAATAGGAAACTGTGGATGTCGGACGCCATATTGGCTCCACATACAGCCGACAGTTCCTGGACAGTTTGGAGGAGGGGAGTCGGTAGAGCCACAATGGAGGTGTTTTCTTCCCGTGACAGTCCGATGCTTCGCAGGTGATTAGTACAGAAAGCTAGAGATAAACCTGGAGCCCTGCGTATCGAAACAAGGTAAGCTCTTAATTAAGACAGTTAGCTTAAACGTTTGTGCTTATAATGTTGTCAAATCTCACTCTAGTCTTGTGTAAAATATTCTTTAAATTCTCGTTTCTTCTTTTTACATAGAGATGAAGAGTGCTACTATCGACTAGCTAGTCACCTGACTCATACGTGCACACGCACAAATCAGCTTTGCTGTCATGTAAATTGTGTAGTAACACGCACGGTTGGCACCATCTGTCCAGGAAAACAGTTAGAAATCAGCTAAATTTTTTATTTATCTTGTTTTCGATCCAGGTTGTAAGCTAAATACATGGAGGTTAAACAGCCTCAGATGAGTTACATCAGTCATTTAAGTGTTCGTTCGTGTCATTATTCATTTACTGTATATGAAGTTAAAGCAAGACACAAACACTGGATATAAAGTGTGTGTTCGAATTTAAAAAAGATCACATATTGTCTGCGGAGTTCCTTCAGTGTAAAACCATCTCTAGTGTCTGACCCATTCACTGCTTTGTGGATTTTACAGGATAGGAGCTTTTTAAAGATGGATACCTCTAAACTCCCAAAGATCAAGGATGAGGAGCGAGAAAGTCAGTTTGGATACGTGCATGGAGTCTCTGGACCAGGTCTTGTTTATTTCCTTTTCTTTGAATGACTGGTTTGTATGTTAACCACTGAGGTTTCAGGTTTAGTGGTAACTATTGTAGTGAGGACATTTATTACATCATACACCCAGTAAGATATATTACACAAACACTTTTTCATGTATGATGGAAATATTAACACATATGCTAATGTCTTCAACAGTGGTGACAGCCACTGCAATGGCAGGAGCAGCCATGTATGAACTGGTTCGGGTGGGTCACAGTGAGCTGGTGGGAGAAATCATCCGTCTGGAGGGAGACATGGCAACAATCCAGGTCTATGAGGAGACTTGTATCCTGTCATTTAACAGTTTCACACCATGTGATCAAGCGTATTTGAAATGCCCATATTGGAATATTATCAGGACACATTTCTGACTTTTTTGTCCATACCATATTACAGGACTATGCATATAATGTATGTTGTTTTCCTTAACTTAATGTGATAGCTGGTGTGTCTGTGGGTGACCCTGTCCTTCGAACAGGGAAACCCCTCTCTGTGGAGTTGGGTCCAGGAATCATGGGCTCCATTTTTGATGGTATTCAACGTCCATTGAAAGACATCAATGACCTCACTCAAAGCATTTACATCCCAAGGGGAGTGAACATTGGAGCTCTTAATAGAGATACCAAATGGGAGTTTACTCCTGGCCAAAGTCTACGGGTAAGAAAATTTTTTTTCTGGTTGGGGGAGTATGGCATGGTGCCTTGTCTCTAACTGCTCTGACACATTGCATACTGTATTTCATCTCCAGGTTGGCAGTCACATCACAGGTGGTGATATCTATGGCACCGTATTTGAAAACTCCTTAATAAAGCACAAGCTGATGCTCCCACCTCGCAACAGAGGAACTGTCACCTACCTGGCACCACCTGGAAACTATGATATTTCTGTGAGTGTTATTCCAGAAAACAGGCATACTGCTTTTTTTTTTTTTTTTTAACCAAAATCTGTCAAAGACTGATTTTTATTCACTGTTTTTACACCCAGGATGTAGTTCTGGAGCTTGAATTTGAAGGGATTAAAGAGAAGTTCACCATGGTGCAGGTGTGGCCAGTACGACAGGTTCGCCCTGTTACAGAGAAGCTCCCTGCCAATCATCCACTTCTGACTGGTCAGCGAGTTCTGGATGCGCTCTTCCCGTGAGTAATTGTGTTGAAAGGAAAGGATGGACCTGCAAACGTTTCGTTTGCAATCAGAGTTAAATTTCATGTTGTCCTCGCTTTACAGTTGTGTACAAGGTGGTACCACTGCCATACCTGGTGCTTTTGGTTGTGGTAAGACTGTGATCTCACAGTCCTTGTCCAAGTATTCCAACAGTGACGTTATTATCTATGTTGGCTGTGGAGAGCGTGGAAATGAAATGTCTGAAGTGCTGCGAGATTTTCCAGAGGTTGGTGATAACAAACATCCAGTATCTATTCACATACATTGTTCGGGATTTCCATGTTGACACTGCTGTGCCCAAACAGCTCACTATGGAAGTAGATGGCAAGGTGGAGAGCATCATGAAGAGAACAGCATTGGTTGCTAATACATCCAACATGCCTGTGGCTGCCAGAGAAGCATCCATTTATACAGGTACCAGTTATTCACTTTAGAAAACAGTTTATTGGCACCATTCTGAAAATAGGTTTTTAAAGATATGTAAGAAATCACTCTACAGGTTCTATTAAGTAGGTGGTTTGATTGATTTTTGAGGTTTATTCTCTTTCTGCAGGGATTACCTTGTCTGAATACTTCAGAGATATGGGCTACAATGTCAGTATGATGGCTGACTCAACATCTCGATGGGCTGAGGCTTTGAGAGAAATTTCTGGAAGATTGGCTGAAATGCCTGCTGGTGAGTTCATTTTTTAAAGACATGGTGAGGTAGTATATAACACTGAACCACTTACAGCCCTGTATGTTGATATGTGCAGACAGTGGATATCCTGCATATCTGGGTGCCAGACTTGCCTCTTTCTACGAACGTGCTGGACGTGTGAAGTGCCTGGGAAATCCAGAGAGAGAAGGCAGCGTCAGCATCGTAGGAGCGTGAGTCTACTGTTACATAAGTAGTTTGTAGTCTACTGATGCATGTCACCACAGCATCATATAAGTTTAAACAGCCTTAGTGTAGGTGAATCACAATGTTGGTAGTTTGATATATTTTTCCTTCAAACTAGTTTAAACACTGGATTTAATTGCAGAAATGGAACATGATATTCATGATTATATTTTCTGCATGTACTTACCAGAAAATATGGATTGTCACTTTTTTTGCTTTGTTAGATTTAGCCGTTTTTTTCTACAGCCAGAACAAGTCACTATTGATGGAGTCCGCAGTTTAGCTCTGAATGGACTTGATCATCATTTTTACTTTTTTATTGTGGATAACATTCTGTGATGTTGTACATTATCACCTGCTATGTATAAGTGTGGGCCAGTGTTAACATCACAGTAACTCAAAAACCCACAACAGACAAACAGAAAGTTGACTCTTTGTAACCACTGTAGGTTAGAGGAAGGTGAAGGCACAGTGGTGCAATCTGTAATCTAATCACAATAGAACGCCAAATATTGCACCCTTAAACTCTAACAACTTTTTAAAAACATACCTATTTCATGATTTTAGGTTCATCCCTTTTAGTGGTCAATACACCATGACATGCATTGAATAATGTTTTTTTTTCACTGTAGGTTAATTTGTGAAATACAATGGATGGTTGTTAAATATTTGTACTATATACTAGCCTCAGTATTGTTTTATCCAATTGTGATTTTGTTCTGTGAGTAAGACAGGCAAGTTTGTTTGCTTGTTTTTTTAAACAAAATATACTGAGGCATTTTCCTTAAATGAAGTGGCTTCTCTTTTCTTGTAAGTGTGTCGCCCCCTGGTGGAGACTTCTCAGATCCTGTCACTTCAGCCACTTTGGGAATTGTTCAGGTGAGTGACAGGTTTTTTTGGGCCTTGTTTATAGGATGTAATTGAATTCACTTAAATGTACTTTTCTTGCTGTTGTTTGAACATTTAGGTGTTCTGGGGTTTGGACAAAAAGCTGGCCCAGAGAAAGCATTTCCCTTCCGTAAACTGGCTGATCAGCTACAGCAAGTACACTCGTGCACTGGATGAATATTATGATAAACATTTCCCTGAGTTTGTGCCCCTTCGTACGAAAGCTAAGGAGATTCTACAGGAGGAAGAGGACCTGGCTGAAATTGTGCAGCTTGTTGGCAAAGTGAGGCACATTAAGACCGTTTAACCCCTTAAACCTGATTAATAAGTAACTATGGAATGTTTTTACTGATTTTGGTTGTATGTTTTTTTTTGTTTTACAGGCTTCTCTTGCTGAGACTGATAAGATCACTCTTGAAGTTGCTAAACTTATCAAGGATGACTTTCTTCAACAGAATGGTTATACCCCATATGACAGGTAATAAAAAAAAAGTCCTTACCATGTTACCAACTTTACATTTAGAATGTTTTTCTTGTATTTTTTATATTGTAATAGGGAAAGCATGAGCTGCATTTTGTAAACTAATATCTGAAAAAGGGCTCCATTCCACAAACGTATTGCATTGTGAAACACAGACAGACAGTACAAATACAATACAAGAGTCAAAAATACAACACAAGAGCAAACACATGATACATAATCAATTAGAAGTATACAAAAAAATCTGGACAAATAAACCATAAGGTACAAAGTAAAACTGTAATGTTCAGAATGATGAAGGTGCAAAATGACAGTGCATGAGCATGGAGAATGACAAAAACAGATGACAGGATGTTGATTGTATTCTGCACAAGCACCTTAGACAAATATTGTAAATATATCGACCTACGAGTGTCAAATCAGACTAGATAAAAGGCTGGAAGTTAAGTGGACATAATATGAGAATGGATGCAAATAAATCACCCAAAGGCTGTTGTGACATGGATGCAGAAGGGCAAAGAGGAACATGATGACAAATCACAGAAAGAGAACATGCATTGGTATGAATCCAAACCAGACCAGGTGTGAGGCAGGAATTGTGGCAAAGGATTGAGTGACTTGGAGAAATAGAACATACAGTCCTATTCCCCAAACAGAGAGAGGGAGATAATGACTATGATTGGTAT
The DNA here is from genome assembly GCA_029814465.1 of Ostorhinchus cyanosoma. NCBI lineage: Eukaryota > Metazoa > Chordata > Actinopteri > Kurtiformes > Apogonidae > Ostorhinchus > Ostorhinchus cyanosoma. The sequence goes on from JAPTYQ010000007.1 coordinate 18,150,757, forward strand.
TGTTATTGATCAAACGGTGAAAACAAAAGAAACCTAAGTGGCACTAATGTCTGCCAATTATTTGTGGCTTAGTTCTGTTGTGTGTGTGTGTGTTTGTGTGTGTATATATATATAAACAAACACTGAACTCTCTGGTAACAGATGAGTTGCAGTCCCTAAATACTGAACAAAACACAGCACATATATAACACCATGTTCTAAAAGCAGCCTCTGGCAATTTGACAAGCTCAGTCACAGATGATAATGTCAACCAGCTAAAGTTGAGCTGAGGCTGTTTTGTTTCATGGTGAATCTCAGCTCTGATTTAGGCTCAAGACATTCAGGTGGTAACGACAATAGGGTTCATTATGAGGCATTGGTGGAATGAATCTTTTGTTCCATTTCATCTGTGGTCATTTATTTCAAACATGTAGGAAAAAGGAGAATTCAAGAACGCTGGCAATAGAGTCAATGGAAATAAAACACAAATAGACGACAACAAATACAGTCTCTACATATGCTAACAATAGTGGGAAGACATAAACATTTATTTAGTCCACCCCTTCCCCACATTCATTTATTAATCTTTCTAAATCTGAATTCTTCCTCTCTTAGGTTCTGTCCCTTTTACAAAACCGTTGGCATCCTCTCCAACATGATTTCTTTTTACGACATGGCCCGTCACGCTGTGGAGTCCACAGCCCAGAGTGACAACAAAATCACCTGGGCCATAATCAGAGAGCATTTGGGAGAGATCCTGTACAAGATCAGCTCCATGAAGTTCAAGGTAAACTGTTCCTAAATGTAGTAAAACATAAACTAAGCGGCATTAAGGTCTGTCTGCTTACTCTGTCATTTTCGTCTTCCTCTTTAATAATTCATTTTTTTTGTTTATTACTGTAATGCATCGACAGGACCCAGTTAAAGACGGCGAAGCTAAGATCAAAGCCGAGTACGCTCAGCTGTTGGAGGACATGCAGAACGCCTTCCGAACCCTGGAGGAATGAGCCTCTTCACCTTCTTCTCCCAAACATCCCAATCCTAGTGCAGTGCAACATCGTGCAGATATCTTGGCCCGTGGTCTCGACGTCATGTGACCTTCCTCATTCTTCTGTGTTTACATCCCTTTAATCATTCCATAAGCTGCACAGATTTGCTTTTTTTTTTGTTTTTTGTATTCATCGGCTCCAACAATGCAGCGCTGGAATCTACAGGGCACAAAAATACTCTGACACTGTAGCGACACATTTGCTGAGTCCATTGCATAGCACTCAGAGATCACTACACCATCATGTTGTGGTTAAATATAGTGGGCCCTAATCAGGTGCTGCACTGGCACTTGACTTCTAGCTGCAACAAAGAAAGGAAAGGGACATTTCTTTCCCCCATGATGTGATTCTTACAGATGAATCAAGTGGAAATATGCACATGGGTACAGGGACAGATGCAGTTGTTATTTCAGGGGGTTAAAGGCATTCTTTCACCTCTTACCTCGTAAGTGTGATAGTGATGTTTTAAACAATATACTTGATATATATAAATGTGTGTGTATAAAGTGTGAGTGAATGGGGCTGTTAGATCTGTGATGTATCAGATGTTTCTGTTATACTGTTGTGTTCATGGTATGTTGTTGTGTCCAGAATAAATGTAGACAAATCACATTGTTTTATTATGGTTTCCTTATTTACTTGCATTACATAACTTTATTTAGTTGTAATCATAAATTTGCAAACTTCAGTTATTAAGCCCTCTCACTTCGTGCTCTTACAACAAAAATTGGTTATTAAATCTAAACACCTCGATTAACAAGTATAAAAAAATGACAGTAATTAACCCTTAAAGACCCAAACAGCTGCTGGCAACCGAGAGCATCTATCCATCTTCAGTGTTTTATACCTGTTGAACCAATAATCCTATTAAAGCATGTAAACAGTTGAGGTAAAATGCAGTTTCTCAGCTTTCTGGTTATCTGATATAGGCCCTTTTGGACATGCCGAGGCTCCGTAGTTGCCAAGTTACAGAAGATGATGGTGTTTCTATGTTCACTGTGGAGCTGGTGAACGTTCAAATGTGTCATATCTAATTATCCTGAAAAGCTGAGAAACTGCATTTGACCTACATTTGTTTAATACATTGACAGGATCAGTGGTTTGAAGATTATTATTAAACACTTTAGATCAATAGGTGTTCAGAGGCTATTGAAGTACAGTTGTGGAAAGAATTATTAGACCATCAAAAGTCATCGAAAACAATGGTTATACAATCAAGTGCGAACTCCTGTGTGTATCATGTGACAAAAACAGAGAAAAGAAAACATGGAATGAATAAAAGCACTGTTTTTGTCAGTACAATGCCATAGATATTGATGTAAGAACTGAAGTGATTTTGGTTATTATCAAGAAAACATGGAAAATGGATAGATATCAGCTCTGAAATTAAACTCTTATGAGCTATTTTTGTTATTATAGTTGTCCAAAAAAGTTTACTTTTAGTTGTTCAAGGCGTTAAAATGAACAAGAAATTGAAGAAAACAAGTGTGGTCTAATAATTTTTTTCTGTGACTGTATGTAGGAGTTCACATAGGAAGCTTTTTTAATAATGGACCTCAGGAGGATCCAGATTGAGGTAACGTAAATGAAGCACCTTGGTGGTCGCACACAACACATGAGCCACAAATATTCTGCTTCACCACATGCATCTGTTTACACAATCCTTCTGCTTTTTTTGTTGAAAATTCAGCATCTGCTCAGTTTGCTGATGTGTAATCTTCAGCATAGGCTGCTGGTCAGTCTGTTGTCTACTACTCCCCTGCATTAATTCCTCTAAAATAGATTAGAGCTGGTATCTCGGGTTCCGGGCTCCATCAAGACTAATGGAAGCATAACCCGCAGGAGCAAGAGCAGCATATTTTCTCTGCATTGATTCAGTCCATCCAGACACAGGCTGAAGCGGACATTAAGAGGTTTCAGTGGTCTCAGAATATCCCAACCTATAGCTTTTAATGCACCTGCCTCTCATTGTCGTCCTTCAGTTTGTAATGACTGACAGGATGCACGTGTGTGTAAAGAGCAAATTAAGAAGAATAGATGGGGCTGTTAGGTGGACATGGAAGTGTAGACAGGCATATTTTTCATGGTGCATCGCTAATATGTGTGGCCACAATGCACCGTCTTTATACTGTTTGAATCTTTGTGCGGTGTTTGAAAGTTTGTGCCATTTGTAAGTAGACTTAAGTGAATTTCAGTTGGTATTAGGAGCTGTCATTTCCAGCATGAAAACTTTCCATTTCATTATTATTGCAAGATTAGATCCATTTGTGCAAGGATTTAAACCATAAGGACCCAGTATGCATTTGTGGCAATTCCCAAATTAATTTTTTTCTCTATTTAACCTTTTCCTAATTGATTTATCACCATTTATTATAATATCAACCTCTGAATTTAACATTTTTTCCAGTGAAAATCATTTATTTTTCTATGTTTAATTGACTGATCATGAAGATGTTCATAAAAGCTCGTCGTAAAGTCAAAGGTTAATATATCAAAACAGAAAAAAAATGAAGAAATGGTGAGTTTTTTCAGTAAATATAGCATTAACTGGACATAAACCAAATGTTTCCATCCACTGTCATTGATCCAACTCCATGGGTTTTACTGGTGAATCAATGTTGTAGAAGATGAATGTGTTTCCACGGTAACCACGGATCCTCTGAACATCCAAATGGGTCATATCTGATGACCGAGAAAGATGTTAAACTGCACTTTACACCAATTATTTACATGGATTGATAGGATTAGTGGATCAAAAGTTTAGATCAGTAGATGTTTTTGGTCTTTATGGGTTAACTTGTACGACCTTTTGATATTAGTAATGCAATAAGCTATATTATATTTTCACTATTATGTATTATATAACTTGGAACAGTATTATTTCATGTGTGTAGATTTGACATACATCATTGCTCTGTTGTCATATATGTTTTGAGAAGGACATTATATTGTGTAACTGAGAGCCTACTGTTCTATTCACATGTGGTTCTATTACCCACAACCCCGATTAACTCTGAAGTACTTTAGAGGAGAACCACAACCAATTAACCCAAACATTAGCTCATGACCACTGCTGCTGTACTTTACTCTGTTGCTTTGCTGCTGAATAAGCATTAACAACATCCATCTATTATTCACTCAGATAGTGAATACACTAGCATTAAATACTGGGTTTGTTTTTTCAGTTAATTTTGCTGCTTATAAGACATAATCCCTTTAATCTCTCCCACATTCATATTTTTTTTTTCATATTTTCTCTTGCATATTCATATATTTGAACTGTCATACTGTATACACTGATCATACTCATTTCTCATCATTCATACTCTGATATTTGTAAAAGGAGAATGTATGCATGTATGAAGAGAATAAGTGTATGTTTGAGGATTGTATACGTAAATATGAGGTGAATATATGTGTGTATGTGTAGAATACATGTACTGTATGTATGAGGAGTTTATGAGCACATGTGACAAGAATATATGTATGTGTGATGAAAAGCAGTATGTGAGAGAAAGTATAGTGTAGTGGAAAAAGGATTGGCAGGCTGTTGCATTCTGATTGGCTGAGATGCTTCAGGAGGGCGGGCCCAATTAACGCTTGTGACTGTTAAATATATAATATGTCAAATGAATGAATATTTTATTTGGGGCACAGTATAACCGCCAACAAAAACAAATGGCCAAAGCAAATTATCAACAGAAAACAAGCGAAACAAAAACAGAAATTTGTACAATTATACAAACAACATACTTAATTTTTTTTTTTTACTAGTTTACTTATAATTCTTTAGTTCTTTACACATCTGAAAAGAAGTGGGAAGATAAAAACACTTCTTAACCCATCCAACCCAGTGCTAATTTTGTGTCAGTTTCCAAATTCCGCTTTTTCTTTATTTAACATTTTCTTCAGTGCTTTATTGCAATTTATTATATTATCTTCAATATTTTGCCTTTTTTTCAGTTAAAATAAGGTATTTTCCTAGAATTCATTTACTGATCATGTAGATGTTTATAATAGCTCAGATTAATGTTGAGGATTATTAAATCTCTTCTTAAAATCCATCTTTTCTCCTTGGCTTTTGAAACCATGTCTGAATGTATTATTTTATTCTATTGTTTTATTTGAGATTGTTTTATTGTTCTTATTTTTTGTTGTTTTTAATTGTACAGCTTTTTATGGGTTTTTTAAAATCTATTTTTCTATTTTATTCTTCTGTACAGCACTGTTATTTGTACAGTTGTTCTATGTCTTTTAATCTTTTCTTGTATTTTACTCTTTTATTTCAGTTTTACCTGTTCTTCTGTACAGCACTTTGGTCCACTGTGGTTGTTTTAAAGTGCTTTACAAATAAAGTTGGATTGGATTGGATATTAGAAATAGAGAAAACTGAAGAAAAGGGGACTCTTTCAGCAAAATATATTATTAACTGAACATAAAAACAAGTGTCTCAACCACTGTCATTTATGAAACTCCATGACTTTTAATGGTGAATTAATATCATAGAAGATGAGAGTGTTTCCACGTTCACTATGGAGCCTCTGAACGTCCAAATGGCTCATATCTGATTCCCATGAAAAGATGACAAACTATATTTTTCCTGAATTATTTCAAATTAAATATTTTAATATTAGTTGCAAGTACCAGTTTGGGTCTTCGAGGGTTGATCTAAAGAATATTTACTTAGAGAATGTATGTGTGTGAGGGTTAAAATATATGAATGTGTAAATATGAGAAAGGTGGAATGGTTTATGTCTTGTCCCTCACATTCCTAAATTCCAAGCACAAGCAGGGCAGCTGACTTCTATTTGATCCGCTTTAGCAGAGACAGAAAAGGAAACATCCCAATATGAATCAGTCACTACACTGTCATTACTGCTTTACGATGTGTGTCACGTCACACAGAGTTTAATGTATAGAAACATGAGCTCAACACAACACAGGATCAACTAGATTTGGCTTCTGATCACAAACGCACTCATACACTCTTCCAGAGTTTTCTGCGTGTGAGCTGTGAGGTCAGGTTGCTTGTGGGAGGAAATATGATCCCCGCGGGTGGGGCTGCCCTGTGGATCATCACTCACTCCCTCATCCTATGAGTGCCTGTCATGTTTCTGATATGCACCCTTGTCCAGCTCAGCGTGGATTATCAGATCTGCGCTTGTAGCTTTTGAACAACTCCACATAGCCTGACAGCTGTGAAAGAGAGGAAGGACAAACTGCTGGCTCTGAGGCTCCCTCAACTAGTGGTGGGAGCACTTCTATTTACCAAGCATTGCCAGGATCAAAACCTAAAATGGCAAGTGATAGAAGCTGTAAAGCAAAAGCAGGCGAGCTATGCCCGAGAACGACTTGTGAACTATTTATTGAAATGCGAGGATGATAGTCATTGGAAAAGTGAGCCGACAGATGCAGCACAGTATCAAGGCAGCGTAAACCACTTGTCAAGAGGAATTGAAGTTGCCTTCTGTTGGGACTCTGCCAGCCTGGGAATCCAAGAAATGAAAACTATCTCACTGCACTGATACGCTGTCGCCACACAGCCACCAGAGCACAGAGATGCCAGTGGGTCTCTTCCAACACAAATGACTGATGAGGCTGCTTGTTGTACTTATTTATTTATTTGTTTTTACCATCTATCACTCATAGAAGGAGCTTGTGGACGAGTCATTTCTTCTCATTTTCTGATCCATCATTTTCTGAGGGACGTCCACCTGCAAGGAGAGGAACCTGGTTCTCCATTTGTTCTGATGAATTTGTATTTTGGCTGTGGAAACTAAAGGTAAGTAAATATATGAAAGTTTATCTGGGATCTATTGGAGCTGAACATTACATTAAACAACTCCGGTGAGTGTTGGGAAACTGTGAGAAGCTTTACATTCTTTCCTGATCATCCTTGTGCACAAAACTAGTGTTTAAGGTCATTTTTTTTGTCTATCACACTCAGTTTGTGAAGTGACTTATAAAACAGTTTGAGCTGATAACATACTGACAATAAGTCAAGTGTATTTCTGAGTGTTGGAGCCTTGGGTTTGCTGGCCCACTTAGTTTGTCTCTATGGACACACTGGCCTTGTTTTAACAAATTACATTAGAACCTCTTGGGGAAGTTACAAAACTGAGAAAACTCTGATTATGGAATTTATTTTTGTAATCGAAAAGATGTTATTGTAGGTCAACCACCTGGAAGACACTTGAAAATAATTGATTTCTATTAAATCCATCCATTTTCTCTAGTTTTCATGATATTATTTTGTGTTGTTTTTTTTTTTTTTACTAAATAAAGCTTACATTATATGGTCTGCTTCGTATACATATTATTATCATTATTATTATTAAATATTATGTGTTGTAACTGTATCATACAAGTTTTTACCTGATATGGTTTTACCAGTTCTGAGTTATTGTTGTTGTTACTTATTACATTATGAGGATGCAGACTTGTTTACACGGCCACTTATGGGGATTTGTTTCCCTTATAGAGCCAAAATGCAGGTTCTTATAGCATGAATAATTAAAGTGGAGGTTTAAGAGTCGTTTTCAGGTTAGGGAGTAGAGGAGTAAATGCACGTTAAGATAGTAATGGCACGACATAACCAGCCAACAGGACAGAACACAGATCAATAAGAGCCTTTTTTCCTCTAATTGGTTGTTTTCTAAATAAATAAATATGTGAGTATGATATTTATTATCCTACAAATAGTCAATTGACAATAACAGTGCATTTAAAAGCATTTTCCAACACACTGTAAGTGATCTATATTTAAGTAGTAGTGTAGTATTACTAGAGTGTAATTTGTCTTTCTTCTATCCCAACCCTAAACTTGAAGTCATCTTTAGGTAGCCAGTATGAAATGGGAGAAGTTAAAACCTCCAGAGCCAGATGATCCAATGTGCTGCTGTGAGTGTGATCTCTACCAGTACGGATGTTGTTGTGACTGTGAAGACCTGGATGAAGCCTTTAACAGGTATGGATAAGATAAGATAAGATAAGATAAGATAAGATAAGATAAGATAAGATAAGATAAGATAAGATAAGATAAGATA
>JAPTYQ010000007.1:18256042-18269806 GCA_029814465.1 Ostorhinchus cyanosoma
ATTCCTGCTGGTGCCTCTTGGCCAGGTCATGTTTGTAAATGAGAATTGGTTCTCAAACATTTTACCTGGTAAAATAAGGTCAAATAAAATAGATGAAATGTATAAACTATCAAACCCTGTATAAATGGGGAAATGGACTGTAGCGGTACTCTATGAATCATTACATTCATAAAAAACAAAGATCACACCACATGTGCAAGTGTGCACAACTCATTAACACGTTAAGGTTCTCACAGTTGATCTCCTGTAGTAAATGTGAGCGCCTTCTGATGTATATGATTTCTGTTCAACACACATGGTACGGCACGTGTACGGCTATAAAACCAATCACCAAGAACGGCTTTTGTCTTTTTTTTTTTGACACATTCTTAATATTTCATATTCTAACAATTGCAGCGTTATTTTATAAATGTATACATATTTGGTGCATAAATAAAACAATAATAGTGTATTATACAGCTCAATAATAACATTATAACTATATGGTATTAGTTTGTTAATAATCTACTGAAATTACAAAATAAAAGCATGGCATATCACCAAGTTCTTTGTTATCTCTGCTCATTTTCTGTCACTGTATAAGCATTACATAACTGGTTAGGTTTTGTCTTCTATCACCATGAAATTTAATAGAAACATACAGTTTTGCATTTGTATCCCTCTTTCATGGTTATTACACTAAAAGCACCACAACTGTTTCCATGTAATAAGATTAATGCATTAAACATGTCATTTCTACAGTATTACCTTCAAACTAAATGAATGAAACATAAGACATTATAATATTGTAATTGCTATTTTTATTATTACTATTGTATTAATACTTGTGCTATTGAGGGCTCTAAGTGCCTGGTTTTTGTCTGTAGTTATTTTGCAGTGGTGGTGTATAAGATCCTGACGTTAATGATTGAAGAGTTGGGAGGCAGCCACACTTTCCTGAAGCGCTTTTCTGGTAAACCCTTTAAGATCAGCACTGGACCCTGCTGCTGCTGCTGCATTTGTTTGCCCCATGTGCCAATGTCACGGTATTCACCTTTTAAATACACATACATACCAGATCATACAACTATAATCTGTTGAAGATATACCAAAAAAATACTTAGATTTACTTTAACTTTTTAAGTGTGTTTGCCAAGAGATGTGTAGATTTCTTATGTAATACATGACTGCAGATGTATCTCACATGTATTTTTAATTTTTTTTTTTATTTTTATGTATGATCCATCAGGCGAATGTTATTTCTGCTGAAGCTGGGAGCTCTTCAGTATGCGATCCTAAAGACAGTGCTCTCTGTTGTCTCTGTAGTACTGTGGACAAACGGAAACTTTGATCTTTCTGATGTAAGTTTGTGACATAATCATCTTTAAATATCCTGCTCTTCTGAATATGACATGAACATATTTTTTTCTTATTTCAGCTAGAGATTACAGGTACAGTGATCTGGATAAACCCATTTATTGGTGTCCTCACAATCGTCTCCCTCTGGCCGGTCGGCATCATTTTCATGAACACCAACAGCTTGTTACGCAGCCTCAAGATGGTTCCAAAGTATGCCATGTACCAGGTGAGTCAGTACAATGACTTCAGTCTGCAGCGTTCCATAGTGATCAAAATAATCAGAATAAAACACATAGATTTATAGAATATGTATCCCCTGTGGTGAAATGGGAATTTTTGCATAAAATTCGATTGATTTGTGGCTTAAATTCAAGTCATATATGGAAAAAACTATAGTCCAGCACTTAAAAGCAGCCTAAGGATAATCCCAATCCAGTCTGGCTCATCCTGAATTAAAAGCAGAACATCCCTCAAACCATTAAAAAGGCAACATTGTGTTTTGTAGTATGTGTTTGTTGAAAGGCTATATGTTTGATATGTCACATTCTAGGAATATATATCACCAGAAATGATGAACCAAGAATATTTTCTATGCAACAAATACATTGTGGAAACAGAAAAAGCTCACATATTGCCCAAAAAGATCATTTCAGGGCAGAAAATCATACATATGACATACTCCAGTAGGTTTGGACATATTGACCAATAGTCCAGATGTAGGCTAATGCTGTTATTTAGACTGTTTCATCTTTTGTTTTATGTGTTTGGAACTAATGACAGACAGATATCAGGCCGATATTTACATTTTTTTTTTCTTGTATCTGCATTGGCCTGTTGCGTTGGCCTTTTTCCCTGCCATGATTACTGACAGGTGAAGTTCACGGCACCTCTGTGTTCTTGGAGATACTGTTACCTGTTCTACCTCACCTTGATGTTTATTTTATAAAGAACTGACTCGAAGAATTAAGTGCACTGAACACTTTGTTTTGTTTTTATCTGAATGTAAGTTTTATTATGTGAAATGCTAACGTTACCTGTTGTACCTAACCTTTCTCCTTTTTTTTTAACCAGTAGTTTAATATTATTTTTTAATTCAATAAATGTTTCCTTTCAAAAAAAAGATATTCTGACATTTGTTATCATTTGACAGAGGAAAAAAAAATCTGTATTGGCGCCAAATATCAGCTTAGAAATATTGGCAACCTGTATCGGTCATCGGCTAAGGCTGATGTAAAAAAAAAAAAAATCGGTATCGGCTCCAAAAAATCCATATCAGTTGATCACTATTTGGAACTACTACCCAGGGTGTCTAAATGAAAAAGTGGACAATCGTAAAGCAATCTGTCAAAGCATTTTCATGATTGAGCACGTGTGTTTTAAGTTTTGATGTGGTGGGTCACAGAGGCCAAAAAGAGATGCACTGAAGGAAATACATTTAGTTACTTTTCCTCCTCTGCAGTATTAAAGTTTATCCTCTGAATTTCTGCACACTTCCCTGAACTTTCATGTGCCATAAATCCTGATATTTTGGCATCAAATAGAGCCAAATGAGCTGCATTTGCGTACATGGAGCTGATGGGCATTGCTTTCTTCCAGCTGGTGCTTGTTCTGAGTCAGCTGCAGACTTCCATCATTAACATCCTGTCCTTGGATGGAACCATTGCTTGCGCTCCTCCCTTCTCATCTCAGGCTCGAGGATCCAGTAAGAAACATCTCTACACGTTTTTCACATGTGAAATCTAACCCGTCTAATGTGTCTGTTCTGTGTTTCCTTTTGTCTCTTTCTGTCCTGAAGTGCTGAGTCAGCAGATGATGATCATAGAGATGTTCATCATCACTCTGGTCACTCGGTTTTTGTACCGTCGCACATATGACCCACTTCCCACTGAAACACACGAGTGTGAGAACAACCACAACTCCAGCATCGCTGTGAAGGCTGCGCTGGTAGAACATGACGTCTAAACTGAGCGACATCTGCGAGGGTGTCAACTCTGCTTCGTTTCCATATGGTATTACATTTTGCCTCAAACTGGACCAGACACAAGGAAAAAGGAAACACTGCTAAATGACTTCCTGTTTGACTTTTATACATTAATTCTTTGTACTTTCCATATGTTATACTTCCTTTTTGTCATAGTTATGCAGCATCCTCCACAACCAATGATGTATTTACAATACTGATGAAAGTGTGTTTGTGTAAAAGGGTACAGTATTGAACGGCTCAAATGTATTTTATGTATTCAGTGTTTGAACACCACATGTTGGTTTTATTTTATCTCCATATTCATATTGTGATGGCAGCAGAACTCTAATAAACAGGTCTCTCTAATAATAATAACCACATAAGACAATACCAATAAAGGTGATGATAGTTTACATTAACTGTTTTTCAGTGTCAGGATTTTACAGTTTTACCATGAAAAGAGTAAAAGTCCTGGGCAAAAAATAGGCAGCATATTACAATCATACTTTGTGCTTTTTTTTTTTAGACAGTATGATGAAACCTCTTGTATAAGTGTAAAATTAAAGATGTAGAACTGAAAATTATTCTGTTTCTGTCATAAAATGAGCATAGAGGTAAAAAAAAAAAAAAGTTTTAAGTTTGGAATAAGTTTCTTTTTTGTGTATATGTGCAACTTGATAAAATGATATAATCCAGCTATTTATTTGTGTCAGTGTGTATTTCAGAGGAAGACATATACTGTAGATGTAGTGGTCATTGTAATAACATTAACAAAAGTCACATACTAACATGATAACATATTTACAGTAGTGTACATGTAGATTATTTTACTGAGGAATTATGTATTCCTGTACACAAATTCATAAAAAGAAAGTTTTTCCACTTTACATTCTGTACTGATATATTTGTGTGTTTGTGTTTGTGATTGTTTTTTTTTTTTTTTAATTTCCATTCCACTTTTAGACTAAACTGTCTGATCATTTCTGTTTAACTTAAAGCAAAACCAAACCTTTTCAATAACTCCATGACAATCATCACCTCTGTTCCATTTATTGCCTCAAACATCACTGTAAAGACTGATCCTTTCTGGATTTCATTTCATTGCCATAATATTATCAACAATATGACTCTCTCTCGTTAACATCCTGCCGTCTTTTTGTACAACCTTGAGGTACAGCTATTTTAGAGGCAGCTGCTCCACTTTCACAGAACATTTTGGAGGACAGGTGCAGTTTTGGCAGCAGCTTTATTTCCAGACATGTGCAGCAGAAATAGATGACTGTGGTATTTTCCAGCAGACTCTACTCAAACTGTGCCATGTGTTGTTTCTTTAACATCCACAGGAGGGTACCCTTGTTCCACCAAAAATCAGTCAATGACCTGAAGATGCGCAGCGTTTCTCCTTGACTCACATGACCGATATACGCATGAGCATGATGATGAAAAACAATTTGCTGATCACACATAGATGTAGCACTTGTTTTTGCTTTTACGACGGTACGACATATGGTATTCACACAATCAAAACAATATGTACATTAATCTACAGACTCTCTGGGTCACGTTTACTGCCATAATTTAATACAAAAGTAAGATAAAAAAAAAAAATTATATATTGTACCAATAAGGAATGTAGTCTTTTAATTTTATTGTGTATAGTCAAAAAAAAAAAAGATTTATAAGGTACAAATTAAAATCAGAGAGGTTAGTGTCTAGTGATTTCATACCACAGTGAAGAGGCTCTAACTGGAAATGAATAGTTTTTTATTCAAGTAGCTGATGTTAGAAATATAAAGTGTTGAAAGTTTTTACTGTTTTCCTGAGATGATCTTGCAATGTTAAAATATAAAGTGAACATGACAGGTAACCAGCGCATAGTTGAGAAAACCTGGGACTTAGTTCATGATCTGGCTGATAAATTTTGAGTAAGATGTAAATGAGAGACTGAGTGAGAATTTAAGCAGGTAGAGTCCACGTGTGATGATATAAAAGCATGCATGACTTTTTCTGTGTTGCTAAAATGTATCATGGAGACGTTTCTTAACTGGTTAAAACAACTTTGGATGATATTCCTGCTTCAAGCATAAGTGGCTGTGAAATGTTACTCCTTGCTTCCTCAGATTTAACATTTGTATAAAGTGAAACTATGGTGGATTATACCTGCAGCCTGTGACCCGGGACCAAATCTGAAATATCTGACAAAATATTCACCATGCTCTCTTCATCAGCCTTATAACATTGAAAGAAAATAGACTGTATACAACATATTTACTCCATTAGCACATGTAGACCATTTCCTCTAAAATAAAGTCCATTTATTAATGGATGATTATGTAATTTCAGTTGTTTGTCTTGTGGCCTAAAGTTGATGCTATCAAGATGTTGACAAAGTCATATCCATTGATACAGTTAATCCAGCTATGAATTGATTTCATGGTACAAATGCAAACTTACCCTGACAGGAAGCTTTCAATTTTTATATGTCCACTAAAAGATGCTGAGAAATATTTGTTTTTGAACACAGAATTATATTATACTGGACTATGTATGATATGAAATATGCAAAACAGCAAAAGGTGGACGATCCAAACAGGAATGTAGGTCAATATGTTAATCACCCCCCAAAATGTAATGCAGCTACTAAGTTTTTTTGTTTTTTTTTTTATCATAATATCCATCCAAAAGTGGCAATGTGAAAAATGTTCAACAAATTGGGATGCTTTGTTGAATGTTACCACCCCTAAATAGACTACTTCTATATTTCTTAGAAGAATAATTCTACAATAACTTCAATAAAAATAAAACCAAATGTGTTCCACAAACAGATTATTAGGCTGCATGTAAAAATATACTGCATTAGTCAGGATGAGATGTTTATATAAAGCCGGATCATTCAGAATACAAAATTTGGATCCATTAATGGAGTGTTTGTCTTTGGCCCTTATGTAAACAGAGTCATCAGACAGAGAAAAAGAGAGAGAGGAAGAGAAAGCTGTGTTCAGGGTGGGTTGATGATAGCCCCTGGCTCTGCATTGCTGACGAAAGCTGCTTAGCTCCTCAGTTGCCATGGCAACCGGGGAGAGCAGCCAGACAAAAACGAGGCAAAGGGGAGGGGCCTTCAAGGGAGAAATAGAGGAGAAAGAGCTGGATGGCAAAGACAGACAGAGGGAGGGATACATACACCCGATAAAGAAACAGACAGAGAGCAACAGAGGTAACGCAAGGCTACGGGAGGGAGATAAAGACATAAATGTACAAACAAGTGGCTGGGGAATTCTAAGAGCAGCCAGCAACTGAAGGATACAGAGGAAGGGGTGCACAGAGAGAAGATGGATGTACAAACGGAGAGCACGGACCCTCCGCCTGGTGAATCACAGCCGAGTGGGAAAATCAGAAAAGGATTCAAGCTGTTTGGCAAACGCAAGCCAGGTAACATCTTTTCTATTCGAAACAAAGGTGATGGAAACAACAAGTCACCTGTTAACAAGGCTAAAACCCCTGATGGATTAGAGACCGCTGCAGCAGACACAGAGCAGGATCCTGAGAAAGAAAAAGGACAGGGGGTGAATCATGGAGATGGTGAGCAGACAGACGAAGAGCCGCTTGGTGAAGATGGCGTTATCGCTGCCGCCCCTGCTCGCACCTCCATTTCTTCAGCCAGCTCTGCCAAGTCCCTCAGCTTCCTGTCACTACTGAGGGGTGGCCGAAGAGGGGTACTGGACCGCCGGGTCCAAACAGTATCACAGCCAGTGGGCCGACAACGTCGTGGGATCAAGGGTCTTTTTGGCAATGTTAAGTTTCGCTCAAAGGATAAGGAGGACAAGGAGGAGAAGGAGGAGGCTCCACCGAGCCCACTTCTCATGTCGTCTCGCACTAACAGCGTGGAAATCATCAAAGAGGACCTCACTCTCACCCCTAAATCTCAGCCTCGCTCTCTGGACAGCCCCGGGACTGAGAGCTGTGGTCCCACTAAAAGCTTAACGACACAGGACAGCCCAGCCTCTTCCCCATCAGAGACAATGAGTCCACAGATGACAGCAGGCAATGTGAGTAGAACTAATGAGCATGTGCCGCCTTTACCCACAACAGAACCCCCCATGGTACCCGGAGAGAACAGTCTGAGCACTCTGCTGGCAGACATCTCCTCTCTCCTGACCTTTGACTCAATCTCAGGGGGTGGAGACATCATGGCTGATGTGGAGGCTGAGTGGGGCAAAGCCAGCGGTGCCATCAGCCCTGGGGCCACTGAGGCCACAGCTTCACCCACATCCCTTTTCTCCAAACCCACCATGTCATCTCCACTGACCTCATCCTCCATCACTACTTCCTCTGCTGTGGCTGTCAGCAAGACCCAGACCCACGCTCTGACTTCTGCAGCAAAGACAACTGTAACCTCGTCCCCTGTTGCTAAGCCGAGCACCATTATCACTACTTTGACAAAATCTTCCACTTTGACATCTCAGACTGTCAAATCAGGCTCTGCTTCAGCTCCAGAGCCTGTGACCAGCATTACAACTAAACTAACTACTGCACCTACAGCAACAACAAAACCTTCACGTACCCCTGTAACATCAACAAGTGTTTCAGCGCCAATAATGTCTTCCCCTCCAATAACAGCTAAACCCACGCTAGATGCCCCCTCTAGTACAGCTCCTCCCAACACCCCAGCAGCGGTAGTTAAAGCTCCATCTGCTAGTTCAACTCTTACCTCTACAGTTAACAAATTGGCCTCAGAGATTATGGAACATCCTAAATTACCTGTTGCAGCAACTAAATCTTGCCCCATATCCTCTCCATTTTCGGCTAAACCCCCACTAACCCACAGCCCTCCCACCCCGGCTACTTTCACCCAGTCTCTGTCTGCCAAACTGGATTTGACTGGCAGTGTCAACTTGCAAACCTTCTCTTCATACAAAAGTTCAGCCACAGGAGAATTGAAACCCCAAGCGACGGTATCAGTCGCATCTACTGTTACAACCCAACCTTCCCCTCCTGCACCTGTCGTCTCCTCCAAGACCACACCCGCTCCCACATCAGTATCAACCCCCGTTTCAGTATCTACGACCGTTTCTAAACCCATCCACACATACAGCCCTATGGATTTAAGTAAGACCCCTCCCTCTCTTGTAACTTCTGCAGTTGGTCCTCTGTCTAGTTCAGCTGCCCCAGGTTTAACTAAACCCCAGTCTGGTCCTGCATCTGTCCCAACTCCATCTGCTGCTTCTTTAGATAAAATCCCCTCAAATGTACCTGCTACTGCACCAACCTCCTTAGGCAAGATGCCCCCTCCTCCCACAACAACCCCAGCTCCAACTTCACAAACAGTTGCACCCCCACCACCTATTACTGCCCCTTCTCAGTCTAAAGCTCCTCCTGCTTCAGTAGCATTTACTGTATCTATAGATACTCCTGGTCCTCAAGTGAAACCCCCTCCTGCTCCCGTTGCCTTTTCTGTATCTATAAATGATCCTACTCCTGTTTCTCAAGCTAAAGCTCCCCCTGCTTCAGCCGCATCTTCTGTACCTAAAGATGCACCTGTACCTGTTTATCAAGCTAAAGCCCCTCCTTCACCTGCAGAAATCCAAGTTTCTGTACCTAAAGTCCCCACCCCTACCCCTCAAATCCCAGTTTCTGTACCTAAAGTCCCTACCCCTCAAATCCCAGTTTCTGTACCCAAAGTCCCTACCCCTCAAATCCCAGTTTCTGAACCTAAAGCACCTACCCCTGCCCCTCAAATCCCAATTTCTGTACCTAAAGCCCCTACCCCTGCCCCTCAAATCCCAATTTCTGTACCTAAAGTCCCTACCCCTGCCCCTCAAATCCCAGTTTCTGTACCTAAGGACCCTCCTGCTCCTGTTCAGATTCCACTTTCTCAGTCCAAAGCCCCTACTCCTGCCCCTGTTCCTTGTCCTGTCACTTCTCTCTCCTCGAGTGAAGCCTCTAAGATGAGAGAGAGTGAATGGGGGACAGTGGATGGGCTTTTGGGAAGTCAAAAGACTGCAGATGCCCAGGAGGCTCAGCCTGTGCCCTCCAAAACTGATGAACTGCAGAATGAGTCACGGCCCAACAAGGAGGAGAAAAAGAGAATACCGCAAGCTAAGACGACAGGACTAAGCAAAATACCTGTTGTTGGAGGGGGCAGGCCCGGCAAAATCCCAGTCCGGGACAACCAACATGCTGATGAGGAAGCAAGCAGGGATCCACCGACGCCTGTGCTGGAGGAAGTAAGGCCACACTTTAATTCACATGACACAGGAAGCAAAGATAAAATCAATAACGCTGAGGCCACTGTGGTCACCCCAAAACACACCCAGGAGGAGAGCCTGCAGCTTCAGCAACCAAAAGGCAGCACCTGTTTGCAGCGTGACTCAAAAATCCCTGTGAAGCACGGGGCACAGTCTCACACTGCCTCCCAAATCCCTCAAGCTAAAGACCCGCCTCGCACTAAGATACCAGTGTCCAAGGTTCCTGTCCGCAGGGTTGGTAATAAACCCGCAGCTGCAAGTGGCAGCAGCCAGATGAGAAAATAAAAACTGGATCAATCAGTGAACAAACCATGGCTCTGACTGCAACTTTTTTTCCAATGTAACTACATGACCACCCCTTTTCAATTCATACTTCTCTACTGTATCACTTTTGGCTCAACATAAACAACAGCAAACAGAGTCTAGAAGGCAGACAGCACTCAAGCACAAAACATCTCTACAGGAAGCTGAAGCAACAAGCTTGGCTCTTTGGTGCTGAGCCGACTAGATCTGCACTCAGGAAAGGTCCGGGGTCACACCTGGACGCACAGCAGCATCGATAACTAAGGATCAACAAGATAAAAGGTCTTCTGGGATCAGTGTCACACTCAAAACATGGGCGAGTGCCTTTTTAAAGGGTGCTTTTCCTACAGACTCTCAAAATTTGACTTAGTCTTTTCTACAGTACTTCAACTTTTGTTACTCTACTTTTTGTAGGAACCTTCAAGTCTTTTTGTCTTTCTTTCCAGCAAGTCTCTTTGATAATAACCAGTCCCTTTACCTTTTGTTTTTGTCAGGAGTTGATCTGCGGGAGCTCTATATATAAATGCAGCAACCAAATTCACATTCCACAACTCTCTCTCTGGATGTATGTAGCAGATAACTTGCCATTAATTTTTGCACAAGATGTCAAATTGTACAGCGCCTGCGTGTCCGCCTGCTCATATGTAACATGATCAGATCTCACCGTGAACTGTAGGAGGGACTGTGGCTTTGAGGAAGTAATGGAAATAACTCTGTCCGGTGATGTGAAATATACTGTAGCCATAATGAATGGCACAGTGGACGTTTGAGCGAGACTGAGAGGAAGCTGAGATGAGATCTGCATCTTTACCCTTGTTCCACTTATCCTCAGATGAGAACAGTATCTCTGTGTATAGTCTCATCTATGTTGTTCTGTTTCCTATTTAATCAATAAAATGATATGAATAATTAGCAAAATGAGATCTGGTTTAGTGGTGGATTATATCTCGTTTTACATATTGTAGGGAGATTACGGTTTAAGTAACATTATGCAAAAGATGAACACATGAGAAAGTAGTCAGTGTAATGAAAAGGAATACATTGTCTGAAGTTTTATATGGAAAGTTACATAACTCTGTCTTCAAGATAGATAAAACAGCTTAAAGTCATAAGACTGCTTCACTCTATTTTTAAGACATCGACGCAACATTATAACTCAAGTTTCTAAACCTGCTTTCACCTAATATTCTTACATCTATTTCAAGAATATGCTGAGTTTTCTTGAGAATATGAACTGTATTATATATTTTTGGAGTCAGTAACTCAGGCTTTGCTCTAAGGTTATAATGGTTGACTGATGCATTTTATACTTTAAATGGCATAACAGTTACAGAAAAGTCTTGTCAGATGTAAAAAAAAAAATTGAGGGTGATGAACTATATTTAACATAAAGGATTCAATTACTAATGAAAATATGAGCTACAGTGCAATACAGATGGATAATGCAGGGCCATATAATAAGGCTGGTAATTCATATAGTGTAATAGATTGCATAATGATGTAGAGATAATGCTGCTTTAATGCTTCCTTTTGAATTACAAATTAGAAAACAGAACCTAATGATCCACTGCAAAATGATCCATTAAAACGAACATATTATCATGAACTAATTTTATATTTAAGATTATTATGTAACTCTGTGTGTAGGTTAAAGGTTAAGTCTTACAGAGAAGAAACTGGCAAATGTTTTTATTTTCACTGACAAATCCCTACAGTAGCTCAGCATTTTACTACAGCCTGGCCTCGGATTGTCTTTATAGAAACATCATTCCAACATCATCCTCCGTCCAAGCTCACTGACCTGAATAGAGAGCACATGAATGTCAGCCGCACCCGGCCAATCAGCTGCAAGGGAAATTGCTTAACATGCATACCTTATAATGAGGAAAAGAGTTTGGGAATGTGTGTCATTGCTATTCTTAGCGTGAAATGTGCCCAATAGATCTGCTGAATAATTCTCCTCAGACTGAGTGGACTGTTTGATTTGGACATTTAGAGCGTGCGCCCTCAGATTTCACACCAGGGAATTAAAAAGCAGATTGTTTGAACAACAACACAGCTTAGAGACCTGGTACAAAGCTGCGCAGACACATTAAATGTGATGCTGAAAATAAACTTTAATGGCCAGTGGAGAAAGTGAAACCACAGGTTAAGGGTAGGAAGCTGATACGAGTCATGGGGCGATGGAGTGTGGTGTTATGAATAAGAAGCAAAGGACAAAGGGTGAGTTTTTACACATAAAGTGCTGCAGAGGTGACACAAAAAGACCTCTGTTTACTTCAGGGAGCCAGAGGCTGCAAGCTGAGAAGAGAAAACCATCATTTGCCTGAGAAAAACACGAGGATTTTGATCGTGTCAGGTGCTGATACTGACTGGAGCGGGCGAAACCATATCCCTGAGAAAAGTACAGCATCCCCCTGAGGCTCCGACACAACTCACGCTGTTTCTAAATAACACCTGCAGTTTAGGATCAAAACATTTCAAAATTGGTGCAAAGGGCATGTGCTGTAAACTTAGAACCATGTCAGTTACACCGGTGATAAGGCTGGTTATGAGGGTAAACATATGGTCAATTAAATTAAGACGTCAGATGTTTTTTCTTCACCCCAGACGTACACACTGAAAGCAGCCTTTTGTCAGGACACATTCACATGATATGTCAGCAATGTGGCTTTCACGCTCCTACATGATAATGACAGTAGCCTTGAGATCGGATGAATTACACCGAATCAGAATAAACTTTTCACCCTCACATCCCATGAGCTCTTTGAACACATCCCCCTTTTTTGTGCATTTCCCTGGAAAAAAGTTGTATAGCTTTCCAGGCCATCCCCTGCCCCAAATATGTTACACAAATTACAGCACCCATAATGCACTTGAGGCCACCCTGCCTTTCTATGATCTGAAAAGTGTATGTGTTTGTGTCTGCCGCTGCCTCTGGAGAGACGTGCCTCTTTAGAACCTAATTTAGCATGCTTCATTCTGTGTTTCCATGCCAACCCCACTAGGTCAACCAATGAAAGGCTGTGAGTGTCAGGAGGCGGAGCTTAAAACATGAGTGCCTTAATGAACACACTCATTCTATACGAGCTAATAAGACATACAGTCATTACTTAACACGTGCTTTTAAAAGGGGTTAACGAGATGTGACAATAACACCATCATAAAACTGCTGTACTGCATTTCTAAGATGTTCTAGTTATTTTATAAACTCTCTTTCAACTTCTTTGTGGCATGCATTTAATGAATAATGGTTGAGAAAAACCGTAGTATGTCATTTTTCTGAGTCAGTGACCCAGTTATGGCTCTTTGTCACAGGGTTGTATGAGTTCACTGAGGCACTTTATACTACTAACAGCATGACATTTAAAAAAAGGCTTTCAAATATAAAAGCAAGATAAATGTATTTAACTTCATTGTGTCTTTAATGAATATCTGTTAAAACAGATAAATAAAAACTCTTCCATGTCATTTTTCTGAGTTTGGAGGTTTACAGCCTCTACTGTGGAGGATTTTACGCAACAAAAAAGGACTGCAGCAAAAAAAAAAAAAAAAAATTCAACATTAACGAAGTAAATACTGCAAAAATCATAAAGGAAGTGTGCAAAAATACTCCAATAGCCAGAAACAAGTCAGAGGCACTCAAAATACTACAAAACTACAAAACAGTTCCAATAGAGACATCATTGTCTATGTCAAGGTCAACTTATCAGATAAAATGGGACGTGATGAAATAAACACAACATACTGTATTACAAGATGAAATTATAAATGAAAATATTGGCCCCATGCATCACACTTATAGATTATTTATACGGTGTGGATATAGTAAAAAGATAAAAAAAATAAACAATTCATTATATATGTGCTATCAATAAAGTAGAACAGAACTATTATTTCTTGAGAAACAAAAAT
>JAPTYQ010000007.1:18356592-18368779 GCA_029814465.1 Ostorhinchus cyanosoma
TCTACCTACCCCCCCCCCCCCCCCCACGCCTCCAAAGTACCAGAACGCACAATGCTTGTTCCTGAGGGTTCACAAGCACTTCACAGCATCATTTTCCATCAATTAATTGTTTGCAAGGGGATTTTAAGCAATATAGGAAAAGAAAAAAATGTTCCAGGAAAACGCCTCCTACCCTACCTTTACCTTTAACACATGTACATTTACTGATCACTCACTTGGTAACAGTCTCCCTTCAGGTTGTCAAGAACGTTCCCACAAGTCTTTCTCATATGCATTTTGCACCCATCAATCACCTTCTGGTCAATGTAAACCTTTGTTAAAGAACATATGATCAGATGGAGACGTACAAAGACACACACAGTAGACTGGTAAAACACACACACACACACAACATATTTAAAGGATATCTCCAACATAGTGACCATCTTTGGCTTTTGTTTGACCGTTTCGGCGAGGATGCCCCCGTCTCCGCCTCCTAGTATTAGCACATCCTTTCCAGCATAATTCTCTTTTCCACTACCCATAATGGCTTGGGTGTAAGACAAGTCACTCTCCGCCAAGTCTGCAAGGAAAATTCATAATTTAGGCTCTTAAAACATGTCGTCATATCCATTTTAGTCATTTTTAAGAGTGGGACACCGCATTTAGAACTCAAATCCAGAAAAAACGTTAACATTATCCTTTACAGTCAATAGATGGTGCCAAAATCTCTATTAATTTTGTGACTTAAAATGTACTGAGCTGTAGGATGTGCATGTCCATCACTAAGGACGATTGGATTTTGATGCAACGGTTTCCTAATAAGAGTAATGACACATAAGCAGCAACTTATCCGACACAAGGTCATTCCCCACATACGCAACATGGTGCAATTTGACACGATCTGTTCAACACACAGGAATACGATGCTCTCCGATTACATATGGTAGACAAATAGTCCTCAATTAAATTCTCTTCCCTCCCTTCATCAAAATAAAGAAATCCTTTTTCACAGATTTGTTTCTCACGCACTGCATCTCTTTAGTGTTTGATACTTAAAAAACACTTAGCAGTCCTCTGTAGTCCAAAAAATAAATAAATAAATAAAAGATAAATAAAACCAGGACTTTGCTTTAAACAAGAGCTCTCCTGTTCTCTTTCCAGTTCATTTCAATAAAACGGTTCAGCTTCAAAACACACGTAAAGCTTTGTTTATACTTGCAAAAAAATGTGTCCTTGGAGATAGGAGAGCGTTGTTAACAAACAGTTTCAAGGGGAGGAATCAATCTTGTAAACACAAAACCAGGTCATACTTCTGATTAATGAATACTTCCACTAACAACTACACACAAAGATTTTGTTAATGCATGATGTAGGAATGTCCCTTAAGTACACTTATTAATCAATCGCATTATGAACCCTAACCCTACTGTGCTGACGTGTCGTAATACTTACTAACATCTCCGTTGAGGACCAGGATGTTCCCAAACTGCCCCGAGTGTAATATCTTTATGTTTTGGTACGCAGAGTCCTCTTCATACACCACTCGGTCTATGTCATACTCCACCAGTCTGCCATCAGCTGTGGGCCAGTAGCGGTCAACTTTTGCTCCTCGTATAAGGGCAGGGAGCCTTAAAATGAAGAATGAACCACACGCATCAGTGTCATTACACAAACATATGAACTTAACCTTGTTTCAACATGATACACAGTGATATTTAATGTTTATTTAGTTACAGGACAGTGTGTACTGGCATTAGTTACAAAGATTTAGTAGAGGAGCTAATTTCCATCTGTTGTCCTGGACAAACGACCAGCATAATAAAACATCACATGGGTTACAAAGCTGGAACAAAACTGTTCAACAATGACAGATATACAGTATATATTACCTTTTAATCCTCTTAATATTGCCATGTAAGAGAGTCTTTAGCTTCTTTTCCAGTGCATTTAAAAGCTGTGGAGGAAAATAACACTTTTATTTTAGTTTTCACCATGAAACATATAAGACACCAGACTGTATGCGCAGTGTAAGTGCTGCTATAAAGTGCTGTTAACTCCACCTTCACATGTATGGAAAGATGTAATCAAGTCTAACAACATTTTTGTGCTGCAGATTTACTGACACAATGACATACGGTGCAAATTGTTCTACAGTTGATAGAATTAGCACAAGTGTATAGCTTTGACTTTCTGCACACAAGCACACACACGGCATGAAAAAAGAGTATTCCTTAAATTCACCCACATTGTCTAGCTGCACAATGTTATCGTCTTCGTAACATTGTAGATCAATGGTGATCAGCCCGTGGGAGTGCACACGCAGGATAACAAGCCTGATAAAATAGAAGAAAAGGTACAATTCAGGTAAGAAAATACAAGGTTTTGCACCATCACGTACAATTACAATCATTTGATAAACGCCTGAACACAGCATTTTCTTAGAAATTGCTGCATCTGTCCTGCAAAAAATCCAAATTGTATTATACTTACCGGCCATTTTTGCCTACAAAAGTAGCAATATAGCCATGGCCCTCTGTATCATGGACAGTCTCTGTCATTTCCTGCTCATGAAATATGGATAGAAGACCATGGACTGTGGAAGCAGAGTCAACTAGAAAAAAGAAAAACAAAACAAAGGATGAAACAAATCACATCCCTTTACAAGAAGAGTACAACAGTACACTTAGCACTGCAGCAATGACTAGATAGTTACAAGTAAACATCCTTCCAAAATGCAAGTATAATGACAGTGTAGAATAATTAGTGGTAAAACAACAACCCATGTATTACAGCATGTATTACACTTTATTACATCACAACTGTAGTATAATAAACCAATCTATTCACTAACAGAAGCTGCAACTCGCAGGGAATATCTCCAGAAAACAACAGTAATTGGAGCCTTGCATTCTGACAAAAAATAAGCAAGTCCAGACACACATAACAGGTGTATGGGTGTATTCTGCAGAAAATCTTTCATGCGTTCACCTGGAAAAAAACAGCCTAACTAGTAAAATCGAGAAATATGCACCTACAGCTTAAAAAGTCAAGGGAGGACACAAACAATGAAATACTGGAGCTAATGAAAAGTACGAAAGGAGTCATTTTATTAAACAGTTATGCAACTGATATATCACTGGAAATTCAAAAGAGTATGGAAATAAATAAAGCTCTGTAGCTCCTTTTAACAAGATATGTGGCAATTTACATAGAACCATATTAAAAGTATAAAGAATAAAATCAGCTGTCAGGGGAAAGATCAACTAATAGTTATTGTATTAACTTGATTTCAAATGAAAAACATTTGACAGTATGAATACATGCTGTAAATTCTTATCAGATGTTAGGGATAAACTCCAACCCAACTCAATAATAAAGCATCTGGTGACACTTTAAATACTCAAGCTCAAGATTAACTTTAGTTATTTGGATCATAAGTGAAAGTGGATTTGGAACAGAGCTGAAGGTCACATAAGTTCCTCCATCTTACGTGGATTTACATGGACATTTCTATTTCTAAACAATGAAAAAGTGACAGGATATTACTATTCTGCATAATTTAATGTCCAAATGATGACACTGTGATGTCCAACATGTTCCAGTTCCAGTAAAAAAAATCACCTCAACATACTTAATCAGTTGAAATCTTTAAAAAACATAACATAAAACATACATGTCTAACTTTAACTGATGCACAAAGGGCCTAAAAGTGCAGAATTCAGGTGTGTGACCCCAGCCTCATGCTTAATGTGTTCCCCCTCCATGTGCAACTGACCCCTGAGCCCGTGGTGTGGACTGCTCCTCTAACTAATGAATACATAAATATACAGATCAATACAACTACAAAAATGGCTGAAAACGCGCCTCTTCCTGTTTGACGGTGCTGCTTCACCGACTTTATTGGTTATTGTTTATTGTTAGCAATTCACAGTAATGAGACTCTATACAAGTTCAGCCAGTGTGCAGCGGATAATAATGGAGGACCGTGTAAATGACATTTAAATGATTTATCTACGGAAAGTTCGCTTAATTAGCACAACAAAACAACGCGTCAGTGTTAAAAAGAAAACTAAAAAACTAAAAAAAAAATGAAGGCCCTTATTAGCCGAATCAATATAACGGCAGTGTTTTGAAGGGCAGTGACAGACTAGCAGGTTAATATTAGCAGGCTAGTCCGCTAGCTAGCATGCTGCCGTGATGCAGCCCCGCGTCCTGCTCATCTTACCCGGCGTAGAGAGGCTGAAGTCGAGGGTGTAATGTCGCAGTGCCATGTCTGTGTGCAACCGTCACCCATGCCTGGAAAAGACGGACTGCGAGGAACGGTTGGTGTTGTCTGGAGAGATGGACGTCACCTAGCCTATGAATGAGCGAGGGCAGGCAGGCAGGCAGGCAGCAGCGGCGGCAGGGGGAGGTGACAAAACCCTGCAGTGAACGCGGACCGACTGCACCAGCACGGAGCTCCACAGGAAGTCCCACTGCACACACATCCCGTCACGGCCCACTGCACCGGCCCCGCACCGTGGAGCCGCGAAAGGTCCACTCACGAACACATCCACCATCCACAAGAGTCCGGCTGGAAGAATCATAGAATAAATACTGTGGAAAAAAAGAAGTTATTTAAGACGGAACACACTGTATTTACATCCAAAAGACGAACAGCAGGAGTTATGGATTTAATTTAATTTAATTTAATTTAATTTAATTTAATTTAATTTAATTTAATTTAATTTAATTTAATTTAATTTGTCAGGAAAGCATTTTTTTTAAATCTGTATTCTGTATTTTCTGTTTAAAACGATTAAATTAATAATAATAAAACCATGGCATTTATAACGGAAGCTTTTATTTCCAAAATATGCAAAATAGGTTCATATTTTATTTAGTTCTAATTTAATTTATTATTTATAATATTTCATCCTTAAAATACTGCATGTCCTCCTCACTTACATCCCAAACAACATGCATTTTATTAATATTTTCCAAAAGAACACACAAAAATCAGAAGTAATGAATTTTATTTTATTTTATTTTATTTTATTTTATTTTATTTTATATGTCCAGGAAGCATTTTTTAAAAATCTGTGTTCTGTATTTTCCGTTTAAAACTATTAAATTAATAGTAATAAAAACATGGCATATAACAGCAGCTTTTATTTCCAAATTATGCAAAATAAGTTAATATTTTATTTTGTTCTAATTTTATTTCTTATTTATTTTATTTCATCCTTAAAATACAGCTTGTCCTCCTCATTTACATCCAAAACCACTTGCATTTTATCAATATTTTCCATAAGAACAGACAAACAGCAGAAGTAATGAATTTAATTAAATTTAATTCAATTTAATTTAATTAAATTTTATTTTATTTTATTTTAGCTAATTTGATTTCTTATTTTCTACTTAAAATACTGCATGTCCTCCCCATTTACATCCAAAACAGCAGGGCTATTAAATTAATAGTAATAATATCGCATACACAATGGTAGGAATCAGGTCCATATTTCATTTATTTTATTTTAAGTGTACTGCACCATACATATCTGGATTTTTTTTGTTTTTTTTTGTAACCAAACCCTTTGCTAGAAGTCCAAAGTTCAATAATTCCCCTGGCTCTATGAATATACATGTATGGCATCAAATCATTACATAATTATTGTTAAAGTAATGAACTGTGTTGCATGCTATATATTTTTCTAAAAATATTTGTTAATAGTCTGATCTTTGTTTTCATTTCCCTATGGATGCTCCTCTGCTGTATGTGAAGCAGTTAACTGTTTTTGTAAATGAAATGGACTTTAGATAAAAAAAAAATTAACATTGCTACATTGCCTCCTTCCATTTTAACACGGCACTGATGTGGTCAGATTTGATCATTTCTGTGTATGTTTGCTTTTATGTTTTTATCACAGCAAATTAGGAAGGTTACAGTAAGATGTGTGAAGATAATGTAAACATATGATGGCTACATACAGTATGTTCGGCTGTAAATTCTTTAATGCAGCTGTATTTAATATGGACACCAAATGTGTAAATGGTGCACATATTTTGTATACATTTTCTACACATTGCTTCTAGGAGTGTGTATTGAAGTGGCCAAACCACAGATTTTCCCAAGAAGGTTTGGAAGAAGGTTTGCTTCAGAAAACTTACAAATAACAAATACATTTTATTTCAGAAATAACAATACTGACTCTATCAACGGCCAAAAACCTCTCACATATTTCAGAAACACAATGATATATTTACAAGACATGGAAAACCACACAACCATACAATGCACATTTTGCTTTCAGAAAATTACATTCAAAACTCACCTCTAATGTTTGTCATTTTGTTAATCTGTAATCAGCACAATATGAATGATATTAACAATAAGTAATCATCATAGTGTCTTTGTTACAATATAGATATGTTACAGTATTTATAAATACAAGTATTACTTGGTAAAAACCAACACATGAAATGGTGTGTAAAAGTGTAATAAAAAGCTCTAATTTGATTTGACCAATTGTGGTAAAATCATAGCTAAAAGTCATTCTAAAATTTTGTAAGAACTGTAAAACACGTCATTTAAGTTTCATTTCATGAGTAAAAAAAGACTATTTTAAGCTATTTTCCAACTCTAGATATTACACTTAATCAGTCTAGGTACAGTGTTTTTTTTTTCACCTATTTATTAAAGACGCATGATCAAAGCCCTTAAGTTTCAATGAAATATTAAGTACCATGTCATCAGACTCGTCCAAATGCTTGGCCTTTATGCAACACATCATTAGAAAGTAAATCCACCGCAATCAAATGCATCAAAGTCTGAGTCTGCCATTTCAAAGTCAAAGCTGTTGAAGTGAGGGGAGTCGAGTGCCGGGTTCCCAGCGTGGTAGGCTCCTGCTGGACCCATGCCAGAGAAATCTGAGTTAACCGGCAAGTCAGGAGCTTTGGCGTCCAGATTAGCAGGCGAGCATGCGCCGAGGTAGCCCATAGCAGAGGAGGCAGCAGCCCCTCCCATTAGCAGATAAACAGCCTTCATGGCATGGGCATTACTGATAGTACCATGACGCAGACATCCAACTGAATGCATTCCACCTTTGTGATACTTTGAGTGGGGAGAACTCCTACCTGTAGGATGGAGTGAGAAGAAGAACAAAACACAACAAGTGACATGAACTATTATCATATATAAAACTAAAACTTGTTGAAAAGGTAGAATATCTTAAACAGA
This sequence comes from Ostorhinchus cyanosoma, assembly GCA_029814465.1. Taxonomy (NCBI): domain Eukaryota; kingdom Metazoa; phylum Chordata; class Actinopteri; order Kurtiformes; family Apogonidae; genus Ostorhinchus; species Ostorhinchus cyanosoma. The sequence continues at coordinate 18,363,794 of JAPTYQ010000007.1, forward strand.
TGTCACACTTATAATATGTACAAAACCAGTGCACATCCTCAACTCACCCCTTTCCCTCGGTGAAGCACAGCTCATCGGCCCTGGAGACGCAGACTCTGAGTCACTCACAGGTGGAGTCGGTGGATCTTTGTCCACTATCTGCTCTGGCATCAGATCTTTGAGAGTAATGCGTGGTGGTGGAACCTGGTGTCGTTTACAGGGACTGAGAGGTGATGAGACACTCTGAGGGGAAGAACACACAGTACATTTATTCATTTATTTTACCTTTATTTTACCAGGACGTCCCTTCACATTAAATGTCTTTTTTTCAGGGAAGCCCTGGCCAACGGGCTGAACTGGAGCAACAACAATAATAAAAAGCATATGATATATGAGGTATATGATAGATGAGACACTACATTAGTAACACACACAAAAATCCCTCAGCTGATGATTATCTGAATAGGATCAAAGTAGTGTCATTTATCAAATTCTGTGTTTTGGAGTAAATTTGTTTATTCTTCATGGATGCAGTTTTTCTAAAGCTCAGATGCATTTTTCAGAGGAACTTCAACAATGGTGAATATCCACCTGTAAAACTGATGCTGGCAAATAACATGTGATTTCATCAATGACAGCAGTGATTATTTATATATTCCTGTTTTATAAAAAAAAAATATGTATGATTCAATTTGTTATCAGTCAAATGTGCTCTGATGAAAATATGAACAACTTAAAAACAGCACAGTATAAACTTAGAAAAAAAAATTGATATCGAATTGATAAATAGCAGCATTAGCTGTGTTATCTTTGAATGAACTGATAATTTAAACTTCAGAATCAGCTGAGAATTTCATCAGGACATAGTTACCCTGTGTGTACTCTTATGAAATTCTCACATATAAAAAATACAGATAAATAATATATTCATATGGTGATACAGTTGTGCTTAAACACAACTGTTTATCAGTCTACATTTAAAACACAGCCCAAAATAAAGCATAAAGACTCACCATTTTCACTTTCTTGAGTATGTTCAGCCACTGACTAAAAAAATAAGACATGAATTTGTTAATAAATAATCCTACATCTATCATTTTCAGTGCATATTGTAAAATGAATGATGTTGCACTAATGGATCAGAGCAAAAGAAACGAAGTTCCATAAAAGCAGTTGTTCAGTAGTTGTAAGTGTGAACCCCAAAACTCCACTTGAATGTAAAACTCAGTTTAGTCATGTGGTGTTTGTAGAATAAACGCTGTGTCAGACCTGCAGTCTGCAGGAGTGTCGGCCAGCAGCAGCAGGTATTTATTCTGGGGAAGGATCAGAGCAAAGCAGCATTCCCTGTATCCGCCAGAGGGCAACTTGGGGAGATCTAAGATGTCCTTGCCTTCTGCAATAGCTTCACAGCCACTCTGCAAAGACACCAGCTGGTCAGGGGGAGAGGTGGAGTCATGGCAGACGAGGAGGCTGCCTTCCGGTGTCAGGAGCAGAAACCTCTTCTTCCAGTGTTTAAAAATAAATCCGCCTGGATGAGAGAAGTGACACAAAATACAAGGACATAAGACAGAAATGGGGACAAGTTTGTGGGAGACTGATTGTTATTGTTAAGACTGAGCACCCAAACAGAATTAGGCATTGTCACAGTGGTCATGATAGCAGTGGGAACAGTGTACAGCTGGATTAAAGCACGAACACTCAGTCACTCTATCATCCCTGCAGATTAAAAGCTGTCAGATGGTTGGAGGATTAAGAAGCTGTGGAAGTGGGGCTGGACCAATCACACGACACATTCACATCCGCAGACCTGCATCTGGATCCACTCATCTTATGCACAAAGTACAATAAAGACATATGGATATATATATATAACTTTATAAGACTTACAATAGATGGATGTAACAGGCTCTAAATACAGAGCTGAATAAGACTTAGAAGACTTAGAATAGAAGACTTTACTGTATATTCAACTGCAAATTTACAACTTGATTTGTGATTGTAAGTAGGTTTTTGACACCGATGCACTCATTACACATGACTCACTTTCTTACATTTAAAGGAAACAGTCTGTGTATTAAACATCCAGATTATTATTATTTTTAAACAGAAAACATATTCTGATTATCTTCACAAAACAAGTAAATGACAGATGATTACATGAAAAAAAATCCCTTGAAAACAACTGTGAAACTAAGGCTTTATGAGATATTCTGACTAGACTGAAGTCAAAGCCGTTACGACTGAACAGATTTACTCCTCTGGACATTAGAGCACAAAATGATTAAAACCCCAAAGAGAAGCAATAATATTTTGTCACAAAATGTCAACAGATAGACAAATATTTCAGGGCTGAACCTACTCACCATACATGCGGAGCATCCCCTGGTGGATCCCTGACACGTTCATGTTGACAGTCGGTGTATTCCACCCAAACAGGATGAGAGCGGAACAGAAATGTTTGAACGCATTATGGGTAAAAAGCACATGAGGCTCAATGTGAGTTTTAATGCTCAGACTTAATCCTCATTCAGCTGGGATGTTCCACAGAGGCCACAGATCAGCCGCCTGGTAAAGGGGTCAGGATGAGAAGTAGTTATACATAAACAGCCCTGCTATAAGAGCCTCTGAAGTGGCTGATTCCACCAGATTTTAGAAAAAGGCTCAGAATATATTATTGTGGCTTCATGCAAGAATCATATAGATCAACTACTAGATCAAACACACATTTCAAAAAAAGTTTATTCTTACACCGAAAAGAATTCACAGAGTTTAACGTATCCTGAAAAATGTCAGTTAAACAATTTAAGGTATTGGCTCCACTCTCAGAAAAACTAAAAACACCCAAAAAACTCATATAAATAAATATACTGAATGGAAAGACACAATTGTTATGGTAATAGAATAACTCTAAATGAATAAATTGCATATAGAGACAGAAAAGACAAGTGTACAGCTAATAAATAAGTACTAGAAACATTCCTATGGATGATGTAACTTGTGATGCACGTTTTCACATTAACAGTAGGTTTTAAAGATTCAATATGTTAGATTTGTGCATGTTACATCTAATTCCTTTAATTTGACTAACAGTCTCTGTGGCCTACATCCTGGCCAACAGCCTGTCAAATGGTTTATAAGAAGAGGACTCTGGTCAGTTTCCATGAAAATTCTTATGTTCCGTGTCTTTAATACTTGCCACGTGCTCCTCAACAGCTACAACAGAGATGCAGGGAAGGTCAAATAGTGACCAGAGCAGCACAGACTCCAACATAAACTTCACAAACAGTGGTGGAAAAAACTTTCTGGACGCTCCATGCATTTGTGATACATTGTATTAAGAGGCATTGAACTCTGCCAAAGACTGTTCCATTCTCCAACTCCATAAGCTGCCTGTTGCACATGCTCTGTTCTGTCGAGGTTAAAATTCACACCAAGATAATGAAACTGGCAAGAATTTCATTTTGTTATTTTTTTCTTCTGTCTGATGAAGCCACACCTTTCAAAACACAAAAAAAGATTTTTCCACAGATGTTTCATGACAATATTTGAGAAGCTGTAAAATTTTTTTACACATGATCACAAATCTTCCATAACAAACCTTTAAAAGGCTAATAAAGTCCCTCTTTGATGCGTAGCTTCTCCACATAAAAAGTTACACCATTTTCCATAAGATATTATGACTTATTTGAAAAACATTTTCTTCAGTCTTCTTTTACTGACTTGGTAAAAAGCTGACACTTTATATTTTAGTAATAGCTTCTCACTCAAGTGTATTTTTGATGACAAAATTAATAAGGGTCAGGAATGATGAGCAGAAAAAAACAGTTCAGTAGTTTTTCTCCATCTGTGAGGCACTGTCTGCCTATGAAAGCTGATCCTCATATTGCTTTCTGAAACAGTCTCCAGCAGGGAAGAAGTCCCAACATCGCTCCTGATACATCTTCCATACGTACGACTCCTGAAACAAACAACAGCTGCATTAACACTCAACGGCGCACACAGTGTGAGAAATATATGAAATAAATCAAATAAGACAGACCTGGCCAGTGTGTTCAGTCTCATCTTTGTTGATAAGGTACATTAAAAAGAACCTGAAATGCAATCGCAGGTTAACACTGATGCGTTTGTGTGTCGTATTTAGATACATGTGGACAGAAAAGCTCCACTCACATGTAATTGGCCAGGTTGTGTTCATCAAACGTGTGGGTCTCAAAGCCGTGTGGTGTCGTATCAAAGTAGTCACTTCCAATGCCACATATGAAGCACTTCGTCTGCACAAAAAACATTGAATAATGAAAGTCATGTGCAAACATTTGGAACATGTTTAATATTAATTCACTGAAAACCCTGGATGAGACTGTTGTACCTCCATGTCTTCTTTGACCTGTTCCTGTTGGTCTCTCAGTTCTCCAAATGCATCAATGATCAGACCTAGAGTAAATGTACAGACACGTATTCACTGCAAGTGTTTCTTAATGTCAGCAGTTTTTCAGCGTCACTTCACACACCTTTGAGCATACTGTAATTCATGTGGTCTGAAAGGAAACTAGACTCCTGTGTTTGCTTTCAGACTTAAGAAATGGGTGTTTCTATGAAACTGGGTTCATTTTGGTACCTGGCACATTATTTATTACATGTAGATTTTTGTATGAAAATAATATAAAAATGAGTTTTTGCTGAAAAATTGTTTCTCTTTTATCTCAGTAAATATTTATTTTTAAAATAGACCCAAAACTTGCTTCATAACATTAGTTTGCATCTTGTTTGAATTTTTAGCCCCTGTTTTTAGGGACCAGTTTCACAGAAGCACCCAAACTGTAACTCGAGATGAAAGATTTTAGCTGATTACGGAGAACAGAGATAAGTGACATCAGAACTATGGCAGCTCCACTAACCATGATATTCAAGATAAGTTTATCCTTTATCTATCACTACGGGGAAATTTGCAGCATTAAAGCAGCATAGGGATACTACAAAATATAAAAGGTGTAAAAAAATAATAATAAA
>JAPTYQ010000007.1:18368879-18381955 GCA_029814465.1 Ostorhinchus cyanosoma
CTCAGTAGAAACAGTAGCAATATAATTACAGAAAATACGTGTGAAACAGTCATAAAGAAAAAGTGTAGCTTGTTGTGTGCATGGGTGTTTGAGGTCTAGGTTTAGGCTTCATTTTTCGATTCTGGCATTTTATCCCTATTTTTTACCTACTGATGTTTGAAGGATTTGTTCATAACCAATAAGGCTGGTGAAAGTAGTTTCTTCAATCAGTGACTGATATAAATATAATAAAGGAGTTTACTACAGATGGGGCTGAGTGAAGGGATTAATCAAATAGGTATCACTATGGTGAGTGTTGAAAGAATATTAGGGATTGGATTTTGAAATGAAATGTTCTCACCCTGGATGATGGCCAAGAGAATGACGATGACAAAAAAGAAGAAAGTAATATCGAAAACCACTCGATACAGTTCATATTCATCCCCAGCGGGGTCCTCGATCTCATCTCCAATTCCTCCACCAGCTCGTACGCCCACATACATGTGGAACAGGTAACACTGTAACAAAAAAGAGACAGAAAATGAGCGAAAATCTCCAGATGAATGTATCGTACATTCATAATTACTTACAGTCATCATGTCATCACATTTCATATCTGGCTCATCTTCGTCCTCACTCTTGTTGTAAAACTTCCGGAAGAAATTGAAGGCAACTACAGTGTAGAGGTACACCACCACAGCTAACAAGCCCACCGTCATCATGAGCTTTCGCAGAGATAAAAGGAGTTAGCACAACCAAACAGAAGCAATAATCCATGTACACACTATATACAGTAGTTTTGTGTGTATTTGCACCTGTTTGCCGTTGTGTGTGACTGAGGACAGGATAGTGCGCAGAGTTTTGACACCCATTGCAATATCCAGCAAGTGACAGGCGAAGAAAAAGTTGTTGTAATGTCCGAGCAGAGACATGATCATGTACCAGCAGAGATAAAGGAAAGTCTACAAATCAGAAAAAAAAAACAACAAACTCAAGTAGATACAACAGCTAAAAGACAAAGAAGTTCACTCCTGAATCATATAATATAAATATTGTACACATTTTGTAAACATTTTCAGAAATGTGCTATAAAATATGACACTGTTTTTATGTTTTTTCGTTGTTTTTTTTTTTTACATTATATTTGAACTCTACAAACTATAAGTGGATACTGATGTCAAGCTCAACTGTCAGATCAGTTCAGTCATTACATCAAGCTTCTTTCCAATTGAGCCAAAATTAAACCAACTCTTTCTAGGCAGCGCTTTCAAACAGTAATCCATGCCTTTGTGACCACTAGGCTGGATTACTGTAATGCACTTTATGTGAGGGTTAGTGGCTCCTCAGTCGTCCATCTTCAGATGGTGCAAAATGCTGCTGCACGTCTTTAAACCAGCACACGTAAACACAAGCACATTTCCTCCACTTTAGCCTCACTCCACTGGCTGACCATACAGTTTAGGATCAGTTGTAAAATTTGTCTATTTACTTTTAAATCTCTAAACAGCCTGGCGCTACCTTTCCAAGCTGCTGCAGCTTTAGCCCCCCCCCGCTCTCTCAGGTCAGCTGATCACCTGCTCTTGAGTGTACCTAAAACTAAGCGTAAGCTCAGAGGTGTCCGTCGCTTTGCTATAGCAGCTCCTAAACTATGGAACAATCTGCCTCTCCATATCAAACAGGCCTCCTCTCTGTCTGTTTTGAAATCCCTTGTTTTTAAACCCATCTTCTCTCTTTGGCTTTTGACACCATGTGAGATGTTTGAATGTATTATTATTTTTTATTTTATTATTTATTTGGTATTGGTTTGCTGTTTTGGGTTTTTTTTTTGGTTTTTAACTGTAAAGCTGTTTTATGTCTTTTAATCTATCCTTGTATTTTATCTTTCATTTTGGTTTTATTTATTCTTCTGTAAAGCACTTTGGTCCACTGTGGTTGTTTGAAAGTGCTTTACTAATAAAGTTGGATTGGATTGGATAAGTGCATTTTGGTTATGCTTACTCCGTCTGTGAAGACGACACCAAACTTCCAGACCTGGTACTTCATGTCAATAGAAGTCACCCTAAAATTATATTAAAAAAAAAAAAAAACTTTCAATAAGTCATTTATTTAAGATTCTCTAGAGAAGCATCCCTTGGTTGATTACATGTACTGTACCATGCAAACACAGAGTTGTCTGGTTCCTCCTGTTTCTTCTCATGTTGTTGACTCACATCCAGAGAGGCTAAATCAACCCCTAGGAGTTCAGCAATCCTTTCTCTGCCATAAATGTCTCCATATTTATCCAGAACCTGGACACAGATGTAACCCATTAATATGCACAACAGAAAACCATCTCGAAATGGCAAACATAACATACCTTCCGCTTGACAAATTTATCCCAGTAGTTGTTTGGGAAAGATCTGTAAGAGAAAGCGACATTATTTCTTAACAACAAAAAAAACAAAAAACCCTGTCTGCGTTTAAACTTCGATCATATTCTGTCCTGTTTCATCATACGGCGTATTCAGGACCAGTCGATCCCACTGGCCCTTAATGTCGTCATCTTCAGGCTGCTCAGTGATGTAGAGGCCGTCAAACTCCAGCTTTCTTGCGAGTTCCTTTTCTCTCTTAAAGATCACCAGTGGAATCTAAAAAAACAAGCACTGGAAAATCATTTTTACAGTCATGGAAAAAATTATTACACCATCAAAAGTCAGCAGAAACAATTGTTATGCAATCAAGTACTGAGTCCTGTGTGTATCATGTGACTAAAACAGACAGAAAAGAAAACACGGAATGAATAAAAGCACTGTTTTTGTCAGTACAGCGACATAGAACATAGAACTGAAGTGATTTTGGTTATTATCAAGAAAACCATGGAAAATAATAGATATCAATCTCTGAAATTAAACTACTATGAGCTATTTTTGTTGTTATCATTATATTTGTCCAAAAAAATGTACCTGTATTTGTACCAGGCATTAAAATGTACAAGAAATTGAAGAAAACAAGGGTGGTCTAATATTTTTTTTCCATGACTGTACCTTGACAAAATATGGAACTATTTTTCATTTAACTGCTACCAAAGTATGGATATCAAACATTTCCACTTATTTACCTTGAGACAGTTGTATCCGATAATACAGATGAATGAGATGACCGTGTGGAGGATGGCGAGGAAGGCCAGTGTCGGCTGCATGTAGCCAGTGCTCTCCTCTAGATAGAAATAAATTGGAACATCTTCTTCATCCTCATCGCCTTCATCCATTCCTGATCCCTCTGCCTCTTCTCCTGATCCTTCAAACAATCCAGAGCCCTCAAACATCCCACTTCCTTCAGAAAATCCAGATCCCTCCATCTCGTCACCCTCAGGTGGGGTTTCAGATACCTGCGCACAGGAAAACACGACTACTGAGAATTAGCAGGTCAGGCTTTGTGTAAATGTGTGACAGCATTATTATAGTGTTTATATTGTTAGTATATTTGTATTCGCTAAAACTGTTTGTAATCATTATTCTTGTATGAAACATTATTATGACCTTGTAGAAGAGCAGGATGAAGTTCAGGGCAAATGCAATGAAAAGAGCCAGAAAGCGCAGATTATAGAAGTTTCTGGAGAGGTAGTTCTACAAAAGAAGAAGAAAAAAATGGTTTTTATAGGCTGTGAGTTACACTATGTAAAATTAAACATAAAAAAAGTCAATTGTGTCACCATAAATTTATTCCTTTGAGTTTCCAGCTCAGTCCAGATTTGAAAACCTCCTCCCCTTTTCACTTTCTTTTCTTTTTTGGCTGCAGATTTCTTTGGTTCTTCTGGCTGTTCTTTCTCTTTGGTCTGGGATTCTTTCTCAGCTTTCTCTCCAGTTTCAACACTGAAAAATAAGCAAAGAATGGGAAATGTTTTATTTATTTTATTCCCTGAAAAACAATGTTATGAGAAGGGTAGATTTAGTCATTTGTAAACCTGAAATCTCTACATTCTTTATGCAACAGAGACTAAATTTACCTGCAGTAATGTTAATGGATCATGAGAAAGAGTGGCACAAAAACTATACAAGGTGTGTTTCACTGCATGTTAATGTAGTAACAGCATCAAAACATCAAGGATGAATGAAGATGTAAAACAATAGAAAATATTATAATATTATATATAAGAGTGAGGACGTGTGTCTTACTCAGCCTTTTCTGGTTCTGGAGGTGGTTCCTCCACAGGAACAGGTTCAGGAGGTTTCTGACCACCATCAGCCTCCTCTGGTTGCTGTGAAGAAAAACAAAATCTATGAATTTATAGTGATATTGCACTATTTTTATTCCACCTGTGGCCTTGCACCGTCTTTTTTGTATGTCTTATTTTCTCTTATGCTTGTGTTCAACAGCAAAAACTACAGAGATGATAACCTGCACGGCTACAGAGGTATAAATATTCACCGTTTTTCTCTTTGTTATGGGGGTTCCTTCAGGAGTCGGGGGCTCAACAGGTGCCTCCACACCCATGTCTCCAAGTCCACCTGGAGCATCCATGCCTGGTATCCTCCCACCCTCTTTTTCTTGGGTGTCTTCCTCCTCTTCCTCTCCACTTCCAGTCTCCCCAGTGTCAGTCACCCCTCCAGTGTCTTGTTCCTCTCCCGTCCCCAACTCCCCTGGTCCATCTCCATGCACATCGTCCTGAGTCGGATCTGGCATGCTTGCTAGAATCTCAGTCACTGTGATGTTTTTAGCTCCCTCCACTAATCCACCTCCAAACAGGGTTTGCCAGATGATCATAAATATTCCTTTGCACACACTGTAAATGAAGGTGAGTATACTCATGAGGATGGTCCATATGAAAGTCGACAAAGCCACTATAATCTCCTTGAAGGTCATTTTTCTCACTCTGCGGTATTGTCTGCGAAGGTTACGGAAAGTGAAGATGTTCAGGAAGCTTAACAGGCTGTTTATGAAGTCTGCAAAAGCAGAGCTTGATTCAGGCTGCCCCTCCTCTCCATTACTTTCCTCATCACCTCCTCCACCTGCTCCTCCTCCTTGTCCACCCTCTGCCGCACCTTCATCTCCTTCCTCATCTTCTTCACCTTTTTCCTCTTCTTCCTGCTCAGAAATTTGGGATGCTATATTCATCTCAAAGATGGTGTCCTCACAAAAGTTAACAAACATCTCCATCTTCTCTGACTCGCCGCCTTCATTGACCACGTCGAAGATGAACTGACGTTTTGACTCGCGGACCTGAGGCATTTCCCACTGTTTGCGGTTTACTTCACTGATTTCAAAGTAGATGCGCTCTATCTTTCTGCTGGCACCCATTATTTCGATACGACCCAGGAAAGGACGGAAGTAGTTCAGCACACTCTCCGCTTGTTCCAGGAAGTTCTGGAGTCTGGTGTCATGGGGGACATGCTCAGACAGGTTGGTGAGCAGCACAGCAATGTTAAAGCCAATGTCCTTGGCAGGTTCCTGGAAGCGACTGGCAAACTCCTCATAATTAATCATGTCGTTCTCATCGGCTTCTGAGCAGGACAAGAGAAACTGGATCTCAGAGGGAGAGTACTGTTTCTGACTGTCCATAGCCTTCTGGAAGTCCTTCTTAGAGATCAACCCTCGAGGGTCAGTGACATAATCACGGAAAGCATCTGAAGCCACAATGTCTTTCAATTTGAGGAACATGTCAAAGAACTTGAGAATCATCTCCACATTGCTGGAGGACTCTACCAACATATCCACCATCTGACGGGCGATTGTACCATTCACAACATTTCCTGAATCAAATGAGAAAAATGATTAAACATGTTGGAAAATGACAACACAATGACAGGTAAATAATGTCAAATTAAATCTTTACCCTCTAGTAGTGAGAGCAACATAACAACCATGTCTTTCTGAAGGTCGAGAAGCTCCTTCAGCAGACCGATTTGGCTAGAATCCTACCAAAAGGACATAAAATCAGAATCTTACAGCAATGATAATACATTACTACAACATCAGACAACATTGTTCACAGAGATGCAGTGATCATTCGTGATATGGGGAAAAAACGTACACAGTTAATTATTTCCACATAGTAACCCAATTAATTGTTATTAAATGAGGTGGGATAACATTTAGATACTGTGTGCTACATACATTCACATTTAGGTCAAAGAGAGAGGACGTTAACCAAACCTGCATGCTGGAATTTATTTAAAACGGAAAAAAGAAGAAGTTTACAAATATGTGAAGGTCAAAACCAGACTGATCAACTTGAGATAAAGTCTGTTTTTCACTTGTTGAAACTTCATCTGTTTCACGCAAACATTGTGATACTTAATGAGCGACACTGGAATCAAACATTTTGAAGTTTGCATCTCTGACTCATGGTTATTACACATACTGTAAATACCAGAAGCCATTAAAAAGGCAAATCATTAAACATACAAATAGGAAATGGGATTTTACCAAGGATGAGTAAATGTCACAATTATGATACATTAATTACCAAATTTGCCAAAAACCCTTGGTTCCCTGTAGAATACATGTCATCACTATGTGTGTATCCCCAAGTATTATCTTGTAATAACATGGTAAGGACTGTGGTATTACTTAAAAAACTCTTACACCAGTTTTACACTATTAATACCAACCTGTAATGTAAAGTCCAACCATATCATAGCATAATACATTTATAAATATTAATACTGACATTGTTATACAGTGGCTAAAGCAACACAGAGGCCTCAAAGCAGGACACCACAAATAAAAGCGTATGCACCCATTTGTTCATGTTAATTATTAGTGAATAAAAAGAGCAAGCTAATTGCAACTTTTGTTAAACATGTGCACACAGAGTGGAGGTCACATTAAAGTTTATATTCCAACACAAATAATCTCATATTAAAGTGTATACTCCATCAGTGGAGGTTAAATGTCAATCCCTTTCTCAGGAAGTTTTAGAGTCACCTGCCTCTGCTAATGAATTCATTTATTTATCAAAAATGCATTATGTTGCACTGAAACTATGCATTTCTTATTTCTGCTTACTGTGTTTCTGAGACAAAACCTCTTGAATTAGAAAAAATAAATACTGCGCAATAAGCGTTCAAGAATTCTGTCAACAAGAAACTGATGGCAGTACAAATAGGCCTTTTATAAAAAAGTATATAAACATGTTAGAAAAAAAGATTTGCATCTCATATGTGAAAAGGTCTAGAACCTATGAATCAAAAATCTATCTAGATTCATGAAAACTTAAATCGGTGGCCTTTATGTAGCCACGTCTTAATAAAATGAAAAAAGGAAGTGGCTTGTACCTTCATAAATCACAACAAGACACTGAAATATCTACGGTTTACAGATCACCAATTTCCTTATTGTGATTGTGGTTTACTTGAAAGGATTTTAAATGATTTCTTGTGCATAAAATAATCTTCCACTAATACTATGACGGAGTTCTTCTTTAGGCAGGTGAGTATAAAACAACCTGATAAGAGCAACCAACACTGAACTAGTAAACACAATGACACATCAGTAGATAATAAAATAGATACATACTTTACCCTGCATTGACCATGTGGAAGACAGTTTAAATGATCAATAAATTATTCAGCTTTTAGACAAAAACACGTACATTTCAAATACTCCTATGCAAAACAACTTCTTTCAATTTATAGTAAAAACTTGTCATTACTGGAATCGCATGCTGAGACATCATATCTTCTACATACTGTTGTACGATTATGATGATTTCTTAAAATTTGGGGATTATCTATTAAAAATATCCTTCGCTCACTGGGATAATGTAGTGTTTCAAATAGTATGAGCTAAACGGAGCAGCTGATAATATCAGGTCAAGCTGACAGCGCATAATAAACTTTGTGTTAGGCGTATCATATGTGTTAGAATATGCTGAGCTGGGGATGTAGGGCTATGCTTTAAACTTTAATGTTTAGAACTTGGAGGGTTATGCATGCAATACGCTGTACTATGAAAAAAAGGTACATTGGCCTCGTCATCTATAGAGGATGACTGGATAGAGTAGAAAAGTCATGTGATTTCCCTCAAAGTATTTTTTTAACCTTTTATTTGTAGCAAGAAAGTTGCACCATATGGTCTGGAATCAGTAGGATTCCACGCCTTCACTCACTCAGACTGTTCTAAAATGAAACAGTGACGTATTGTATATTAAAGTTTGATGAAATTTTCCTTAGTTTCCATCAATAAAAGACATTTTATGGTTGGTATACGGGATTAATGTGAATGTGTGGAATCACTTCCAAACCAGGCCATACTGGAGGTACAAATAAACTGTGGAAATACTTCTCAGTCCAAGAAAACCAAACTGACTTTGCTCTATAAATGAATGCATTGAAATTCACAAGCAGCAGAAGGCCATATGCATTGTACACTAACTACATAAGCTTACAAGCATGTTTATTAAAATGCTTGGGACAATACAGGTACCACAGTAGAGTCTGTATTGTTTTCTCTCTCTATAATGTATCGAGCCAGGTTAACTGCACTCACAACTTACCCACAACATCATCATATTCATAAGCTTGGTGAAAATAGAGTGTTTTTCTACTAACATATTAAATAATTGAAGTATGATTGAAAATGACTGACTTACATGAAACTTACATACTGTATAACAGTTAATGCAGTTTCACCATTTATGACAGCAATTTGCACTAAAGAACACCAAACTTTTCATGGTTATGACTGATTTCTGGACATTGTTGTAATTTAAATAAAATATGTTGTGAGTATGTTACATAACAGATTTATTCTGTCAATATTCTATATTATCAAGATTATATAAGAGTAGATTTCATGTCAGGAGGCACAGCCAAAGCAGTCATCAGAACCAACAGTACCAACAGAATCCTAGCTTTTGGCAGGTTAAGATAAACTACATTATTTGTCTTTCTGAAAAGATAAAGAGTTGAATGATATGTGCGTACCTGGGCCAGCTTCATCATCATGTGGGCAAAAACATGGAGGAACCCAACAATAGCATCCCATAGCCTGCTGTGAGCCAGTGACTGCTGGTTGCCAGTGCACGGGCCCTGAACAAAGAGATGGTCAGCTATACACTCGGCAAACAGAAAGCATACAAAACATGCCAGATTTCTGTGAGGCGTACCTGAATATATTCTGTTAGACTGTTGAAAATCTGTTTTGCCACTGTCATAGCTTTGGAGAAATTCTTCTTGCCTGGTTCATCAATTACATCTTTGCCAGAGTAATACCAGTAGAAATCACTGATGGACTCCTGCACAGAACAAAACACAATCATTATGAAATCACTTTTGTGCAGGAAGATTAAATTGTATTTGGTGAACATTATCCCATGCATTCCATTTACAGCCAGCAACACTACATAGATACAAAATGACAATTCATGGTAGACTGTACCTGCAGTCGCAAGAGATAATCAACAGTGCAGATGATGACATTAATGGTAGTTGTGCTGCCCGTCTGTGTCCGCAGGTAGTTCTGAAAATCTGCAGAAAGCCAAAGAACCTTTTACAATCTAATTTACTTCTTAATTACTTCAATGCAAGCTCATTCAGTGTTAAAGGACTGTAATCCTACTTTAAACACAAGTCATTCTCACCATTGTTGTGACCCTCACAAAGCAGCTGCAAGAAACGGAAGAGGTCGCAGGTGAATTCATCATCTGCCATGACTTTCTCATCTACGGAAAATAGAAAAAGGCTTCATATTAAATCAAAAATCAGGATATGTTGAGGGGCCATATAGGAATAGAATGTCTTTATGTCAATTACTGAAGTTATTTTTCTGTGTGAAAACAGTGTGCGGAAAATAAATAAGATTAACTTCATAACTTACCATCATCCCTCAATGGATTTTAGTATGAGACACTGCAATAACCACCTTTGACCTTTTTTTTCATAATAACTTAAAGTGAGTCACACTAAAATAAATACAATTATAATTATAATTATTATAATTATAAATTATAATTAAAATACTAGTTAATACATTCAATGAGACAATGGTGTGACATACAAGACAAACAAGCAAAAATCAGGCAACATGGCGTCAGCATAATATACATGCAGTTGCAGTAAAAACACTAACATATCAGACATACAGTTACATTAACGTGTAAATACTAAGCAGACATTAATGCACAGTTATACAGACAGACAGACAGACAGACAGACAGACATAAAGATGTCATTACAGTTAATGAACTCATGTTCTCAGGGCTGAACTGGTCATCTGGAGATTCACAGAAATCCGGATCAAGTCTTTGATGCATTTTTTTTTCTGGTTATGTATAAAACAGTACTGCACAGAAAAAGGAAGTAATACTTTAAATATCCTACATGCAGTATACGATTTCTTGGCATTTGCTTTAATCCCAGTTCATCACTGAATGGACAAAAGATGAAAAAACATAAACAGACAGAATCATGCACACACCAATTTAGATCTAATGCAGCAGAGTTAGATGTTAAGAGAGGTTGGGTCAGTGTCCATCAAAGACGTAATGTTGAAAGGAATCCAGGGAGAGATGTGTTTTGTGAGAAACAGGGAGTGGATATTCTTTACAAGTATGAGGAAATGTAAGAAAATGACATGCTAAGTGATGTGAATATTAATTGTGATATTTCAAGAGCTGGTACATCCAAATACAATACAATATCATTCTTATTTTACCAGTTTATATTTAAGCGCAATAAAAATTTAGTTTTTCCACAGCAATTACACTAACAATCTGTGCCACAAGTTAATAATCCTGACAAATAAAGATTTCTACATTTGTTGGATGTTTTTAATTCAAGGTTTCACTCACAGTGGCTGCAGTTACATGGACAATATTTCTTCAATTTGTCTGAAATCACTGTGATCAGAGAATGGATGATGAGCATTTACACACTCAAAATATTTAATCACAAGTCAGTTTTTTGGAGATGTGTGCATAATAAAATAAAGCCTCCCTTCTGCTGTTCTGGTGTAAATATAACAGATATAAATATAAATGTAAACAGGAAAAGGATGTTGTTTTCCAAGTTGATTAAACTCACAGTGTGTTCAGGTATTGTTTGTTCTATATAATTTTTTCTCTGTTGTTATCACACTATTGACCACCAAGGAGTTCAGAAATCCATAAATCTTTTAACATTTCCAAAAAACTGATGATATCACCTACATACCAGATTTGTTTTACTACTGTCATGTTTCTTTTTTTTGCAGGCAAACAAATATCATTTATTAGTCAAATTGTGCATGAATAATAAGATTAATCAAATTCATAAAAATGTATAAATAATCAGCAGTATCAGTAGTGTGGTATGTGCATGAAAGTAAACTAAGTGTAACTAAACAGAAGGTGAACAAAAGAAAAGAGGAAAAAGGTGCAGCAAGGCTGAAAGAGAGAGTCAGCGGCTTGTGCTGCTGTGGAATTTATTTTTTTTACTTTTTCTAATTCAAGTTTTTATTTGATTTTGTAATGGAGAATTTACATGTTTTACATTCACGTGCACATAACTGTTTACAGTGTTGCCTTTCTATATTTCTACTACTGCCATGTTTCTTTCAAGTTACCCTGATGTGAGTCAAGAACAGAAAAATAAGAACAAGTAATTACATGAAGAGACTGAGATATTGATCCATTACATGAGACACTTTTATTCTGACTGGGTTGTTATTCCAACTGTTCCAGGAATCTAAGGGTCCATGTAAACACAGTCAGTGTTCAGGAGTTTTCCAAAAGTAAAGAGAGCCAGATTCCATTCATTTGCCTTTTGAGACAAAACAAGAAAAGTAATGAGGGTTTTATGAACATGAAAAGATGGACAGAGGCAGCCAATCCTCTCTTGGTGGAAATTCAATGTTAGAGAAAGAGAAGATGGCGCAATAGGGACAGATGACAGAGAGAGAGAGAGGAATGAGAAACAGAGAGGCAGATGGATAGAAACATGATTTACCCCGATCTAGGTTCAAGTCTGAGGACCATGAAAGGAGGGACAAGGGAGAGGTGGCAGTGATCGTGGGGAAGGGAGAGAGGATCAGTGTGTTGACAACAGTAGAGGACTAAGAGATGAGGAGGGGGAGATTAACAACATTCCATGGCAAAATCATTCAGGTAGATTTACAAATGGACCTCCAGAATTAGGTGACAAAAGCTGGTAAAACAGTTGGTGAAGTCCAATCAACATGTCAAATACTAGATACAGTAAGAAAACAAAACTTCAACTATTCCAAAGTATTTCAATCTAATCCTTTAACAGTGTTAATGATACTTAAGGTTAGGAAAGTCACCATTCAATTCAAATCCAAAACCTTACAGATGGAAAACATTTAGAGGAAGACGAATCTCAGAAGATCTTGATTTTATCTATTAATTTATGTCCTATCTGAATTGATTAATGGATTGATATAGGCATGATATTAAGGATGATGTGAAAAGATAATACAAATCTGCGCACCAACATCACTCGACCAGCCATTTTGGATTTATGCAGGAATACTTCTGATTTAGTAAAGAAGTAAAATAGTGCTGTAAAACAACTTCATATTCACAGAAATAGAAGCCTTTTGTTTTAGCAAATGTCACCTCTGCACTGAATTAAGTTGAATTAGTTTATCTGTACATTTTTTAAGTTTATTGACAGTTCTCAGCTCATGTGAAAACACCAAACTCTAGCGTATGCACCTGAATTCCAGCCACCAAATGTTTGCAAGATGAATGTACAAACAAACCACTAATATAATTTATATCAGTAAGTATATAATGGTAATATCTAATCAAATGCAACTGTTAGCTTAACTCTTGTTAACTGATAACTTTTTTCATAATCTATGTTGCAAAACTGAAAGTTGATATGACGAGCGTATTCAAAAGCCTCTTCAAAAGTCCTCAATAGCATACCTTAATAGCAGATAATTAAGATTTGTTAAATAAAAATACTAAAATGCTAAAACAATGGCTGTGCAGTGATGTTTTGCCCCCAATATCTTAGCACCTGTTGTCTGTGAAAATAATAGTGAAACAAAGACTACTGAGACTTACTGGTGCCCTCCTCTGAAACCATGCCCAGTCCCTCAGCCTTGTTCTGCCTCTCAAAGGCATTGAGATCCAGGACACTGCAGAAAAGATGCATCAGTTTTAGATGTGC
>JAPTYQ010000007.1:18384222-18401110 GCA_029814465.1 Ostorhinchus cyanosoma
CACCCTCCCCCCACCCACGTATGCCTGACCATGCTCTACCCACTATGTGTCGTGCCGTTGGACCTCATACCTAAGCTGTCGTCCCTGACTGTCTGATGAAACCTCTTCATGACAAATCCACTGTATGATGCATGTTGGCGTGTGGACTATGTGTATAAACACAGAGCTTTATGGTGCATGTTCTACTCTGGCTTTCACTGTAGTCTGTCAGTAAGCTATGTGAGTGGGGAGGGGGACATTGATCAGTAGCATGCAGTTAATAAAGACTTCTGTTATAAAGGAGATGAGAGATTACATGGAGAGATGGGAAAGAGAAAGAGAGAAAGACAGATGGGACAGCTATATAAACTGGGAGGAATGACATTAATGCGTTATATTTAACAGGGATTTCCACTTAATAACATGTCCAATATCCTATCCAGGCCTTTGTCTTTTCACATGTCCAACTCCCCAGTTTGATATAAGCTTCGCACATGTACTAAAAGCTTTTTTGATACATACAGCGACAATACATGTTGACATAAACACTGCCTACAGCGTAACATTTGTCTTAGTTAAGCACTTTAATAGTCCAGGTCCAGCTGCCTCTGACAGTGCAGTCACCACTACATGTATCAATGAATTCAGTGTCTCTGACTCATGAACTCGACAAAAGGAATGTCGTGAAGCAGCTGGTGTTGCCATTTAAAAAAAGACCATAAAGTATAAAAAGCTTGGTCAGTGTTGACACAGCAAAACTACTGGCGAGTCTGGAATGGAAGAGTCTGGAATGGATGGTGGATTTATGCTTTAACAACTACCACCAAGTACTTGAAGAGCTTGTAATGGATTTATGTTGCAGTAACCAAGATTATTATTGTTAACGAAAAGTAACAAAATGACAATAACTAGAATTGAAAAAACTCTTTTGTTAACTGAAATAAATAAAAACTGCAATTAAAAGAAAAAATGATAACTAAATGAAACTTTATTGTGTGCTTATAAAACTAACTAAAATGTATAAAAATGATGGATAAAATTTCCCTCGTTTTCATCACTGTCAATGTTGGATTGATATGAAATCAATTTATTTCGCTCCAGCTATTTTAGCTGGCGGCACCATACTGCACTTCACGGTCCGTCACTTCTTGTTACTTGTTTAGAGTCGGATTCTCATCCAACAACATGGAGACTAAAGTTGGGAGAAAGCAGCAGAGTCCTGTATGGGATTTCTTTGAATACGACGGCGAGGAAGATAAAAGATATGAAAAAACTCAAACTAAACTAAACTAAAAACGAAAACTAATAAAAAGTAGCAAATCTGTGCTAAAAACTAATTTAAACTGAATTAGAGAAAAAAAGTTAAAACTAAATAAAATTAAACTATAATGAAAAATCCCAAACTCTAATAACCTTGGCAGTAATTACATTACCACTGACTACTTTGGAAAAACATTCACTGAGATTTTTCTGGCAATATAACTTTATCCAAAGTGTTTTAAATTGCATTTTAAGCTAAGTTGGTTGGTGATTACAGTAAATGTAATTATCATTAGTATAATGATTATTATTTTAATTGTCATTATTGTTGGGGTTAATTTTACAATAAGTTAATTTAAGATAATTAGACCCAATCCAGATTAAAGAGCAGCACATTTTAATAACTGCAGTGGCTCTAACTTTTGACGAAATGTTTGTTCTTTCACCATATTTTTAAAGAACATCTTTGTAAACAAATAAAGTAATAAAACTGGATTGGACCTTCTGTTGGACCTTTGTTAAGTTTCTATCTTCAGCAACTCATAAGCATGGAGTCCAACATACAAAGAGGGAACCAAACATGGACAGAACAGACAGATATAATGAGACAAGACAAAGAGAAAGAGATGTGGGTGTGAAATAATGTGCCAATGATGAGGCCACTCAGTGCGTTGAGAGCTACCGCTCCACTGTGTTCCTGGTCCCCAGCCCCTGGTCGCCCATTACCAGTTCTGACTGTCGCACCTCAAAGGACATCTCATCCTCAGCATTTTCCACCATTTCCTCTCCCCCTTCTTCTTCCTCACCAATATGGCAACTCTAGAAGTGTCAAGAAGAAAAAAATATTTTAAAAAAACATCAACATTTCAATGTATAATGGGATACTAGTTCAAACCAATATGTTACGTTGACTCACCTTTGCCATAATATCTGCATATGCCATATAGAGATGATCTGTATCAAGTTTACTGTGATAATAACAAGAGGACACACATAGAACTTCATAAAAACTTGCACAAAATGCACAATGAAACAAATGTTGCTCAATTCTTATACCGCAATCCTGAATTCCATTGCCTATCTAACCTTTTTTCTGTTAGAGCAGTGCGACTGAAATGCAGAATAAGTTGGTGGAGGGGATCTGGCTTTGTTTCTTTCTCCTCTTCCTCATCCCCCTCCTCTTGCTCCATTGCTTTCTATTATAAAAAGAGGGAGATCAAGTAAACACACAAAATATACAAAAACATAAAATGGATGCGAAGATGTGATATAACCCTCACAGACAGGTCATCGATCATCCTGTCTTCAAAGGAATAACCCTCAGTGTGAAGCCAGTTGCGTTTGTAACCTTCGAGGAACATATTTGAAGCTCTGTGCCTGCGAAACAAAAGAAATTGTTATTTTTCTGCCCCACATCTTATTTTGTGTCCATTCTGGGACAGATGCATCCTTCTCACCTTGGAATGTTGTATAGTGGTGTCATCCTAAAGCAAGCCACCACAGCCCTGCGTCTCTGCTTGGACAACAGTTTGTGCCAAACCATCTTTTTGGATTTAAATGGATGTTCTGTCTGTTTACAAAAAGGTAAATATTAGTTAAGATGTAAAAAAAAAAAAAAAAATGTCTAAAAGAAAATATGTCAACACTTCTAAAATTTGTTAACTGTTTAATGTAGTGGTTACAAGCCTTTCTATTTTATGCCTCCTCACGACCAAAATGTATGTAATTTATTGTCATAATTTTACATTTTTACTCCTCCTTTCACCATCAAAATAATGAATCACAATATCAATCATTGGTAAAAAGACTGTCAACTATTGCTTCTGACATTGACAATTACTGTTGACCAGAGCAGCACATCATCACCAACTAACAATTACACAGTAAATTTATGAGTGTTAATTATGGAGTGTAAAAACATGTCAACTTTATTGGAGTAATTACAACAACAGATTGAGTAAGATCCTTCCCAGTGCGAGCGACAAATTGTGTTGTTGAATGCTGTGGTGTTAGGCCCACTCTGGAGATCCCCCACTCATCAAATTAAGGGGACAGTGTACACAAGTGTTAATTATTTACTCTGTGTAGAGTTAGTTTTGCTCCATGATTTTAACACCCTTGTTTAACACAGATCAGAATAGGGGCCAAATATACTCTAGAATAAAGTTAAAATCAACTCTATTAGTGTTAATTTGACACAGCAAAATTTACTGTGTACCTGAAACAAACAATGAAATTCCTGACAGACTCACATATGACACTGAATAACTTTTATTCTGCCAAAATACTGTTTTTGTTTTCCATTTCTTGCATCTTACACATCTCATATTTTTTATGTCATTTCATCTTATGTGTCTTTTCTGTCATTTTCTCATTGTGTCTATATTGTGCTTGTCTTTAATTCTTTAGTGTTGTTTTCATCTCAATCTTTCAGAGTACACTCTTCTTTATGCTTCATGTTACTTCATTATTATCATTGTTGTCATTATCATATAATATTATCATATTACATACTTGGCTCTGCCTGTTAGGAAACAAACAAAAACAGCTTTGTGACCCATTTTGTGTCCTGACCCTGGAAAGGCAGGATTAATGGGTGAGTTTGCAAAATGTGCACCATAAATAGCACTTTGAAAAGTAGTAGTAGTTGAACTAGAACTTATTTTCAAGGATGAAGAACTAACTATCTGTAGGTCATCTATATTTTATAGTACTTTTTAAGAATTATTGTTTTATTATGGTAATATTCAGTACTTGTTCAGGTATTTGTTTGAAATGTACAGTCGTGGAAAAAATTATTAGACTACCCTTGTTTTCTTCAGTTTCTTGTTCATTTGTTACATTTGTTTGGACAAATATAATGATAACAATAAAAATAGCTCATAAGAGTTTAATTTCAGAGCTGATATCTAGGCATTTTCCATAGTTTTATTGATAGTAGCCAAAATCACTTAAATTCTTACATCAGTAGTGATGGGACTGTACTGCCAAAAACAGTGCTTTTAGGCATTCCATGTTTTCTTTTCTGTCTGTTTTAGTCACATGATACACACAGGAGTAAGTACTTGAATGCATAAGATTTTTTTCCGTGATTGTATTATTAAGCTTTTTCCTCATTTGTCTTGTGCTTGAAGAGCAGAATGCTGTTTCTAAGCAAATAAAAAAATGTGAACAGGTCAAAATAATAGCATATACATATTTCCCATTTGCACTTTACACATAGTTGTATCTGGATAACCTCGAAATATTGTGCAACTACAATTTTCATCAGTGCAGTATGAATAAGTGCAGTAGTAACGATGGTTGCTCACCACTTCAAGGTGGTACAGGACTGCAGACACCTCCTGCACCCGCTTCACAACTTTCACTGGGGCGTCAGCGTCTTCAGCTTTCCCTGCCATTTCTTTGTACAGGGCCATCTGCCAGCGCATGGATGGGTTGTCCACCTTTTACAAAACACAGGGGCACAGAGCAGAGCTGCAAAAACTGAAACCCAGATGATTACGTTGTCTGAGGTAAATGATAATACCTTGCCTTGAAGATGAAGGTTGTTCTGCAGAAACTCTCTTACTTCTTCATCTGTATCTCTCTGAAAGACACATTAAACTACCATTTATCAAACACTGTCTTGTTATTGAAATGCGAAGCACTTATGATATACCATGATCTGGATGACTAAACCTTCACAGATTTATTAGTTACTGTATTACCCTACAGCAATTCTAAAAGCATGAATATGTGTGCTTGTTTTTTTTAACCACAGTCCTGTTGTTTTAAAGTCAGAAAAAATCTACCAAAGAGTATCGGATCTTGGCCAGGTTGATTAGCTCCTGATCAGCTGGAGAGCACATGTTGAGTCCTATGGGAAGCATCTTTTTCAGGGCAGCCACAATGAGTGATGTCTGCACAGAGTAACGATCTCCTCGTTTCTTCTTCTTGGTGCGTTCTGCATCCGAGCCTCCGCCCTAAGGACAGGAACAATGAGCCAAAGAGCATTCACAGTATCCCATAATATGGCAGAGAAGCAACATCGCAGTTAAGACTGTTTTGTATCAAACCCAGTGGAGCTCTGACTGAAAGCCAAGCGGTCGCCCTCATGAGTTTAAACCCGCATTAGCAATTTCCCCTTTTTTCCTGTATTGTCACAAATGACTGAAAACCACCACAGCATATCTGACTGCATATCTGCTACATCAGATTAAGTAAACACAGCATATATATATATATTTATCCCGCATGTAATGAAAATCAACACAAACGGCTGTGATTACTTTATAGTGTTACTATCCTTATACTTCGGGGAAAAAAACCTGTGCGCTGTGTAATACTATAATCTCTCCATGTAGAAATAACCAAGATCATTGTCTGGGGGTTTCTGCTTATATATGTCATTGCCATGGTGTGTAAAAATTAAGGAAAACTTCTCTAAGCTTAGACTGGTAAGTAGAGGGTATAGTGAAAGTGTGAGGGCACAAAAAGGGGTATAGCTGGTTTTGGGAAGGTAATGTTGAAAGGAGTGGGTCTCACAGAAAAGTGAATTAGTGCAATTGCACTGATAAATCATGCAATAGAAAAAAAAAAAAAGTCATTCAAGTAATAGCCCATTTGGCATTCCATGAAAATAAAATACATTTCAGCATTGCCTAGTTCAAAGTTAACATATTAGATGACGTTAGAGAATAAAACATTCCACATTAGTAGCTATTTACATCTAATAGCAGAAACCTGTTAAAAGCACACAAACAAACTGTCTATGGCATATGTCCATGTGCTCGCCTACTGAGTTCAGTCCTTCTGTTTTCTGCTCTTTCTGGAGTCCTCCAAAATATGCAAATGTATGTGCGAGCATACAATATATAAGTGCTTTTACACTATGTTTAGTCTATTAAATGCATGCTCTATGTGCAGGTCATATGTATGTGCAGGTGGAGATAAGAGGGTGATACAGTGACAGCCACCTCACAGAAAAGCACGATGCAGTTACTCAAGAAATTCACCTAAAGACTTGGCAGCTGTGCTGATGACTGATATTTAGAGTGATATTTATTCTACTGTTGAACACACAGTCATAATAAATATCACTGCCACATAGTACTAAGTCCACCTAATGTAGCCTATGGACTTTCACAAAATTTAAATTATAATTTAGTGTTGTTTGTAACGGTACGACTTTAACAAATCCTGCAAAAAATTGTTATTATCTGTTGTCAAATATCAGATAATGTCAGATTCATGAAGTAACTCTATAATAAAAAAGAAAGAATGAGGCCAATTACAGTTTTTTAGTGTTTCATTTTAGGCGTTTGTTGTGTTGTCACTCTCAAAACATATAGAGTTCAAGTCATTTCCAGTTAATTAATAAACACTGATATGCATCAGCCACTTCTTCAATTTAGTGCCAGATGCAAGTGTGTTATGAAAGAATAGTTTAGAGGAAACAGGGTGCAAAGCATTTTGAGGACAATTTCAGATAAGTGTGAATTAATGTATTGGTTAAGATTATGGTAATACTCAGTACTTTTGTACTGAAGTGGGAACCTAGCAAATGTTACCATCTGCTTCTGTGACACTAAGGACAAAGATAAGTGTTAGTGGGTGTGGATACCAGGGAATGTGAAGGAAACTTAACCATGATGTGCCATGGCATTTCCAGGGAGGAGAGAAGAAAGAGCACAGAGAAGACTAACATCATCTCCTAGTGGTAAAAAGCTGCATTACAAAAGCTACATGTCAACCAACCTTTAATGAAAAGAAACAACAGACATTCTAAAGACTCCAACTCATCTATGATCAAAATGAGCAAACTCAGTGACAGGATGATGGCACTGTGCTCTCACTGTCACATCAAACTAGGTGTAAAGCCCAGTGCCATGAGCCCAACTTTACAGCTGAGTACTTTCATCAAACGCCTCGAGACTCCCCTCCTCACACACTGGCAGGACTGGGACAACCCACTGGGGGACATCCCTAGTGTCCAGTGATCCTGTGTGAATATCCCTCCCTTGTCAACATTTCTTGCTCCTCTTGTGTGTACCTTTGCACTACATTATGTGAATACATGTGCATATGTATAAGTATAGTATATTAACAGTGTCAGGAAAAATGATCTAATCTAAGTTTGTGTCAGTCCTTGAGCTTGTACAACAGGACCGAGGAGACTAATGACAGTGTAAGTGGATACAAACTGCATCTGTTGCTCCTTTGAACTAACTTCTGGCTGGTATTTTCATATTCTATTAATATACACAAATAGCTACATATTTATAGCAATGACAAATTCTCAACTCAGCTTTGATCTACTCATAATAGCCTGTAATACATTCATGCCTAAGTAGATACAGCTGCATGTACAAAAAAGTATTTGACACTGGCACTAAGTTAAGTGTGTTGGGTCATGTCTCTCACAGTGGAACATATCTATGTGCATTTCAGTGGGTGTGGGTGTGTGTTTGTGTGGATCAGATGTGCCAGTGTGCAGGAGAGGTTGATGAAAAGCTCCCCCACAGTGAGGTGCCATGCGGTCAGCACAGCGGTCGTGCAGGAACAAAGTCTAACCTCTGAGTCCCCGCCCTGGAAACCCAGCCGCAACCCAACAGAAGAGGACAAGGGACAGCCAGAGAGAGAATAATGTTAACACAACTGCTATCCATCTAAAACTTAAACCTCCAAATGGTTGTAATGCACTTAGCTATGTTCTAGAGCCCAGTTAAAAGGAAAAAGTACATATAAAATACTTTTATTGAAAATCTAAGAATTGAAATAACTTCATAATTTTGTGCTAACAATAACATTTAAAATGTTATGCCCAGGAAAATGCTACATAAATAATTTCCTCATTGAAATTGTACTTTTAACTACAGTAAATAGTACAGTGTCAAATTAGCATTATACAGTAATCTTCATATAACTTTACATAATATAGTATTTATCAATAAGCTAATGATGATTGGCTGAAAATAATTGGTAAAGTTAAGAAGCACAATTTCAATAAATGACAGATGAAAACCGCAACAAAAAAATTGAAGTCTGAGACTTTACCATCAATGCAGGCTTTAACTGAGTTACCTTGCTCATTTTGCTCTTGCTGTCAGCAGTGAGAAAAGACATGTTGTTGATCTCATTCATTACCACAAAGTTTTGTTCTTCTCGTTTGAAATTCTGCAGGTAAGAGAAAATAAACATCCAATAAGGGATGAGATGATCTGTTCTAGTCTATTCAAAAACTAAACAAACATACTCACATGAGATTTGGACCAGAATATAAAGACCTCTCCAACCATTCTGAAGAGTTCTTCTGCATCTGGGTCTGGACAGGTCAGCCATCTTGCCCTGGAGCAAAAAAGAATTTCAGGGATTGCATAAAGGTATGTTCAGGTAATCAACAAAGTATACACGTAAGTGCATAATACTGTGTTTATGAGATCCTTATGTGAGTTTATAACAGCTTGCTCTTGTTTCTAACTTAACTGTACCTGTTGTTGTCCACATAGCGGATGAGGAGAGGGTAGAGAGCATATAAATCTCTGCAGAGGACAGCAAATTCATCACGTATAGTTCCATCCTCCTCATCACCCTCTGATTTGCCCTCCATCCGCAGGTGGTCTTCTTCAGCCACCACCTTTGATGTGCGTTTCTTCAGCTTCTCCATTGTGGGGATAAAGTGAGACTTGAGCATTTCTGGTTTTGCCCTGCTCACAATCGGCTGTGAAAACACTAAAAGACAAAGTATTAAAGAAAACAGCTAATGTCATCTCTATTGGTCAGAGTTAACAAAGTGTGTTTTACAAACTATCGGGGGGGGGTATACATATGTTCCAGACATTATGGTCCACAAAAAGTTGGATCAGGGTCATTTATGTGATTTGAAACAGGTGATATGAAAAGGTAATTGAACTTGGGATTTGGAAAAAAAAAAAAAAGAAAGATCCAATAAAGTCCTGACAGTGTTAAATGTTTTTCAAAGGAAGGGTGTGATGTTGTTATTAGGTCGAGCATTTAAAATCCGCGGGGTGGATTTAACAGAGCTTACCAGCCAACCTCTTCATCCAGGAGGCCTCGTCAATACCCAGGTTGTTGACTACAATTTTCATGATGCTTCCCAGCAGCTGATTGAGGTGCTCTGATGTCACATCAGTGCAGATTCTTCCTTCCATCTCAGGGAAGTTCTCAGGTCCTCTCTCCCACCAGCGAGGCAGGTAGTTACACAGCATAGGCAATGTGATTTCAATCACATGCGGCATCTCAGTGTAACGAGCCCCTGACTCTGCCAAGTCCCCTATCTCCTTCAGCAGAATATCCAGCTCTGGGATGTCTGGACACAATTCCTGGACCTCATTAGGGAGACCCAAGACTTAGGCATTCATGAGAGGAGAAAAGAAAATTCACCTTAGTTTGTTACACAGAGATAAGATTTGTGCAAAGGGTAAATTACTCACTGGCTCGCTCTCTGGGTGTCTTTGTCGTGTAGACAGAGAAGGCATTGAACTCATTTAGATGTGGCTCTAAGTAGGCCACTGGCATAGCTGCTGCAAGGTGAGCCAAACACTCCCCAAGAGCTGGTCGCTGCCTGTAAATATACAGGACAAAGGCAAACACATTCACTCAGACATTTCCTTCTGATATAATGCTGTTGCCTGAATGCATGCAGGTTTACCTCTCCACATGTGGGTTTTTGACAGTCCCTAAGGAGTATATGCTACACATAATGCGATAGCATGACATCTGTAGATCATCCACTGGAAAACAACAGAACAGAGACAGGTTGAGAAAAACAAAAAAAACCATCTGAAACAGAACATTTAATGGAAATTGTTAATAAAACACTTACACATAACATCATCTCCAAACTGGTGCTGAGCAATGTGGTCAAACAGGGATGTAAGAACTGGCAGCAGGGCGATGGTGGTGTAGTTAATGTTCTGAGACACACCTTTTACTTGCTTTAAATGGAAAAAGCAGCACATGAAAGTTGACCCAGGAGATTTAAAGTCCTGTTTTGAGCTCATCGATGCCTGCAACGCTGTATTAATATTACCTGATTGCCTTTAGACACTTTTCCCAGCTTGAGATTCTCTACCATTTTTTCTATATCATCAGCTGCACTTTCAAAAAATGACCGGAGTCCTGCTTTCACAATTTCAGGCCCAGACTTCATTACTGTCCTAAACAAACCAATTATAAAAAAGATACACTGAGAACAAATGAAAATATTCTGTGATTGCTTATTCTGTGATTTTGATTTTATCATAATGGAATTATATGTTATGAGAAAAGAAGGAACCTTGCATCCAGTGATCGTGCCAGAATATGGAGACAGTTAACAATTGCAGAAGCATCCGTTCCTGTACAAGCAAATACAGGTATGGAAATATTATCTGCTTTAACTCACAGTAAACACCTCAAAATCTATGAATCATGTACAATGTCAAAACAAGTGAGAATTGTCTAAAACGCTGAAAAGGGTGGAAAAAAAGATCACAGGTGAAAAGCTGATATCTCACCAAAGAGAGAAACTCTGTGTCGCACCAGAGCAGACATTTTACAGAAGATACTATGATCAGAAGAAAAGAAAAAGGAAGGATGAAAGGATGAAATTAGAAGAAAAATTAAAAGCTGATAAACTAGCTTGAGGACAGAAGAGTCAAATTACCTTGCTATCATTTCCTTTTCCTTATTGGAAGAATGCCCCCCACTACCCAAGACTTTTGCAGGTGTAGACAAGAAGTAGAGGCAGTGGTTTTTAAAATACTGGTTGATTAATGGCATCAGGATCTGAGAAAGACAAGTTTACACAATCTGTGACTTTATCGCTTAACCTAGATATAGAATAAACCTTTGGTTCTGCATGGCTTATAATAGCTTTACCTTGGCAAAGAATTTGATTTCCTGCTCATGAGGAGATTTCTCCACTCGTCCACTGCTTACCACAGCCTCTGTAAAACACAGTATCAGCAGTGACAATATATTTACTCCATTATACAGGAAGGAATACAATTCCAATCAGTGTTATAATATTTGGTTCCTTCCAGGCTGAAGAGTACCAAGATGAGCAATGAATTCCTGAGCAATTTCCATCCACTTCAGCAGCTTCTGCAGGAAACCATACGCAAATCGCTTTTCAATGGATGAAATATCTGATTCCATGTCTTTCAGGCCCCTGAAGTGAAAAAATATTAGAAAATAGGAGAAAATGTTTACTCTTTACCAACGATCACATTTGAATGCTTTCTCAAAGTGTAGGTCATGATCTTTTGTGAATTCTTTTTCCTTTTAATTCCTAAAAACATAATTTATCAACATATTAATACACTAATATGTATTCACTATGAATTTACTTCAGCGAGTTGCTGAGTAGCATAACTGTTGCATCAGCAGATATGTGCTTTTTACTTAACCAACTTGTCTGTAACTTCATCTGCTCTAATCTTACTCTAATCATGTTTACATTCCTTCAACGGGTCAGTTTTCTATTATCAGCTAAGACGGCTCAACTGAAATGTTAAACTGTATTTATCTAATTGCCATTAATGCTCAGGCTGAATTCCTTGATGTATCACCTTGTGACGGCATATCCATTAAGCTGCAGGAACTTGAGGAGTTCATAGGCCTTCTCTCTGTCACGTGCCTTTTCCTTTGCTGTTAAAGTGTCATAGGGCACCAGCAGAGGATGTGTTCCACCTCCTATAGTACAAAGATCAGGCCCACAATCAAGACGGTCACCAGATCAAATTGTAACATCCTTCTTATTAAGTTTCCTCTACAGAATATCTTACCTTTTGCCTGCAGCTCCATCTTTTTCTTCCGTCCCCAGGTGTTATGATAGTTTTCTGCCAGTTGCTCTGCCATAGACTGTCAACACCGACAGACTGTAAATACAGATACTACAACCATAACATAGAAATAGCAAGAATTTATTACTGTACCTGCAGATCTCTTGAGAGAGCCATGTGTGTGATGTCTATGGGCTGTGGACTGTAGCCATGGCTTGGGTCATAGGTGGCCTAAAACAAAATGAATAGTTAATAGTCAATTTTTAAATAGATCA
This sequence comes from Ostorhinchus cyanosoma, assembly GCA_029814465.1. NCBI lineage: Eukaryota > Metazoa > Chordata > Actinopteri > Kurtiformes > Apogonidae > Ostorhinchus > Ostorhinchus cyanosoma. Next base: position 18,396,506 of record JAPTYQ010000007.1, read on the forward strand.
CACCAGATACATAACAGCTATGAAAACACTGTACCTGAGCAGTCTGAGAGATCTTTCGTGTTGCTGCCGTCTTCTTTTTGTCTGACTCTTCATCTTCTCTAGCTTTATCTATGGTCCACTCCCATGCAAGCATGGCTTTGATTGACTCTTTAATTGGCCAGCGATAGATCTCTTTGTCCTGTCAGAGGGAAAGTCAGTATGAGAAGTGAGTGGACAAACTGCTGAAAAAACAGCAACATTCACTGCACAACGAGCCTACCTTTTCTGAGAATGTTTTATATGGTCTGAGCATGGGGTGAGTTTTTGCGTTTTCATCCAGTACTTCTCCATATGACCAGTTATTCTGAATCTGAAAAACATATGTACATCAACTGTATTATGGCAAGTCTTTTTCAGATTTTATTCATATGTTCATATTTCTGTTTTATGGATAATGGTTTTAGAGTAATAACATTTGGTGGTAAGTATAAGATGTACCTTTTCAAAAGCCCATTTGTCATGTGTGTATTCAGCATATTTGTTGATAAAGGGATCCAGTCTCTCTGGAATGATGGTGCTGTGGTTGGAAGAAGAAAAACAGTAAACTTTTCTTTAATTGTGTTTAATAATATCATGCTACATGTGACAATATGTAACAAAAATCCTCTCACTTTGTGGTTTCTACCGGTTTAGGGTCAAAGTTTCCCTCTGCATCTACTGAAGCTTTTTTCTCGGTTTTGGATGAATAACTGGCATCAACGTAGTCAGGAGGAATGGCTCCAGCTATGGCGCAGATGCAGGGCATAGAAATTTTGAAGATCTCAGCATCAAATTTCTGAAATCACAAAAACAAGACATTTAAATATGATCTTTCTGTTCTGAACGTACAAGAAAAAGCATTAAAAGAAAGTCTCACCTTATGAGCTAGTGATTCGAAGATTCCCCAGAAAAGCTTGCGGGTTAAATGCAACTCCTCCTCTGAAGCCACTCCGAAGTTTGCCCAGCCATTAGGGAGGCAGTAGTATTTCCAACAACGTTCATAGTGATTGGTCAAAAGCTACATAAAATGGTGAGATTAGAGTCAAAAATTAATAAAAGAACCCAAAATTTTTATGACAAACTGTTAAATAGGCCTCATACCTTCAGTGGCATTTTAGCATACTCATTAAGAATGGGCACATCAAACACTAGGCGCCTCAACAGGTGCTGAAGCATTGATGGACGTAGATGTCTGAGAAATAAAGACAAAGGAGCATACTTACAGAAATTCAGAACATTCTTCTTTCTATCAAGCAGCAGTAAATGGTATAAAAAAAGTTTACTGTGTGGTGAAACTGACTTGCACAAAGCCATGAGGCACTCTTCAATGATGTCTCTTTGGGCCTTTGTGAATGCTCGGCCACGGGACAAACGGTAGATTGTGTGCAACATGGAGTCGATCATTATGGCTCGATGGTCACTACCAGCAAACAGCGGCGCACACTTGGTAATGAGAGGCAACACAGCAGAACACAGGTAGCGGTTCAAAGCCAGGGCCATCTCTGTGGTGCTGAAAGCAGCCTGAGACAGACAATGTAGCAGTGAATCAACATGGTTCTTAACAGTTATGTTTACAATTCTCCAACCTACAGTTCTCTCGTCTTCAGACTCACCGTGTCCAAAGAGGCAGCAGCCCTCATATCAGGCAGAAAACCCACTTCCAGAACATGGAGCAGGAAATCCTGGTTATCAATACCGTACACTCTGTCTAAGAACAGCACCATGGGAGCTTTGTGATCTGGTACAAAACTAGCTGACATCTTGGGCTCAATGATGCTGTTGTCTGAAAACAAAAAACAATGTTTGGGAGTAAATACAAACAAGATTTAAAAAGGAAAAAAGTAACGAAAGAAGCTTTCACTGTAACAAAGATATTATGAAAACCTTAAATCAGAACTAAATAGAAGTTAATATATTATATAAATTTAAACAAATGCATTAAATATATATAACCTTACAAATACAGATGTTACCTTTTCCAAAAGCAGGAATCTGAACAGGCAGACTAATGACACCAACCAGATCTTCAATGGGTACGAGAGACCTAAGAATGGCTCTGATTCTTAGGGCTTCACCCTTCCCAGCCTGAATCAACTGCAGGAAGCAAAAAACATTCTCTTTAAAGAAATATTTATCTAGTTTTCTTACTTGAATTTGCTTTTTTCTTTCCCTAACATGTCTGATAGGTATAAAAAGTGTTAAGTAGCTTACATGCATTTCTGGAGCACATCGTCCAAGCAAGTCAATGAGAGCAGAGTAGAAAGACATGATGGCATTTCCAAGGTGCACCCTGTTCTCCTCATGCTGTTCCTCTCCTCCAAACCTGCCAGAGTAGACACTGACTAAATGATCTGTTCCAGTAATACTACAAAAGAAAATGCACCAAAGATAAAAGTTCTTACATGGGAAAGCGTCTGTCTTTCTTAACAGATGGGCCATCTCTTGCGGGGTCCTCTGATATTTTGATTGCCTCTTCTATTGCAGCCAGTAAACCGTTGCCACCCTCTCCTCTCAGGGCCGGACCGAAGCATTCAGGCCTCCGAATCAGGAGACGTACCACCACATTGGCATTCTCTTCTACGCTCTCTCCTACAGGAAGAAAATAAATGATTTGTTACTAGTGCTGTACTAAAAAACAAACAAACAAAAAAAAGACTCCTGGTCATTTTTGAAGTTCAGCTGAACTGGTTTTGGCTCTTTTTTTTTTTTTTAAAGTTAATCAGTTAAAAAAAACACAAAAGCAAAAACTAGTCCAGTTGCACTTTGAAAACTACCACGAAAAACAATGACGTAGACAATGGAAACTTACAGGGACAAAAATATGAGATTTCACATTTTTAGAATCTATAATGTGAATAATAAAATCTGACCGTTGACGAAAACAGCAAAACGGAGGAAGTCAAGGTATTTCTCTCCACCACAAGGATTCCAGCCGATATCTGGATAGCCTTTAGACAGCAGCATTGGACAGCTCTGAAGTCCACATCCAGCCAAATACTTCACCACCTAGAAAGACATCAGTATGCTCAAGTATTGAACAATTGTGCATTTAAACTATTCACACATGGTAGTTGTATTTTACCATTTCTAAGTCCTGCTCTTGCAAAGCCAATGCAAGCTCATTGTTGTCAATACAAGAAGCAGCAGCCACATCTAATGGAGTTGATCCCCTCATTCCTGAAGAATGATACATAAGATAAGATTTGTTACAGTTTATTCAATCAAAAGAGGTAATCGAGAAAAACCCTTAAACAGAACAACACTCACCAAGACCAATGCCACTGTTCTGCAGAAGGTAGCTAAGGTGATCAAACATAGATCTCTGATTTTGACGACTGATGCGACAGAAATAGCAAAGAAAACGGCAACAGTTTGTCACCACTCGTGGAAATCTGATCTCCTGTTGGCAGAAAAAAAAGTTGCGATGTAATGTAATGAAGATGTGTAGAAAGACTAGACTTCATGGCTTCCTTTTGCTGTTGCTTGGTTTCAAAATTAAGATAGATGTCTATGCGATTAACACATACTATACCTTAGAGTCCCCGCCACCCAACACATTAACCATGACCTCCATGACAGTTTCATGCATGCCCAAAGCTCGCATCAAGTTTGGGTGCTGATAGAAAACTTTGTTGCTCATGATGTTCCTGAGGATGGCAAAAATATAATTTATGTCAAAGAGCAATACCTGGATGCTTTAATTTAGTCTAAAATAACCAAGGAAAATCTATACCAACCCAATGCTTTGAATCATAAGCCTTTCCTCCTCTGGACCCATCTGGACAATAAGCAGTGAACGGATCTGGCCCAAGCACTCCAGGAGGTCCATCGTGTCCTGAATGGATACAGCATTGATTGTATAGGCCTTAGGCAAGGCACGCATGAGCTCCCCCAGGCCGTCATACTGCCTGTGAAGGAGGCTGAACATCATTCGCACAAGCTCCGGATTCTGAATAAATGACTCCTGGGCCCAGTGGATTGTAGTATGAGAAATCAGCTCCTGTAAAGTACCTGATCAAGAAAGCACAAGAGTGCACCAATCAAGACCACTGACAGGCAAGGAGGTAATAATTTTGATTATCTCAGTACAAAAGTGCCTGTCACTGGGTGGGATGTATTAGACAGTAAGGGAACATTTAGCCCTAAAGTTGATGTAGGGATCTGAGCAACTCGAACAAGGAAGGAGTTCTGATGGTCAAATCTTGTTTTTCATTTCCAATGTAAAGTGTTAAGCACCTAGTGGTCTAAAGAACAACCAGATCTCAACCAATCCAGCATCTATCAGATATAATATAGTCCTTGTCAAAGTCACTCAGTTTCTTATGCCACTCATGTTGCTGCTTCCAACGTATGAGCTTCGACAACTAAACATCCACTTGCTGCCTAATATATCCAACCTGGTGAAAGGAGCCATTGAACTGAAATAATGAATGTTACCCACATGTCTCCTGTCAGTGGTCAGGATGTAATGGATGATCATTGTATAACATCACACAACACAAAACACATCAAGTGCCTGCAAAGCTGTTCATCATGGACTTCTATATATTTTGCAGTCAGCAATCGTACTTTCTTATGCAGTTTTTT
>JAPTYQ010000007.1:18417868-18431224 GCA_029814465.1 Ostorhinchus cyanosoma
GTAGAAAAGTTCATTTTAAGAAATGTATGAATGAATGAATGCATAATTCCTAGTAAATTACCTTTCACTGACAGAAACATTTTCAAAACATATGAAAATCACAAAAGTGTCTGGATACCACAGAAAAGTTTCACTAGAATCATTCCAGTAACGACTGATTAGCCAAACCATATCAAGTGTTTTATATGCTTTCCTTATGCATTTCTTACCTTACAAAATTATGTGCCTTTTAAAATTCAATTATGAGAGAAACTTTTTCCATTCTTTATTAAGACTTTCACACAAAATTCCAGACTTTTCAGGGTCTGAAAAACAGCGCTTCAAAATTCCATCCTTTTTAAGACTTTCAAGACCTGCACAAGCCCCCTGTAACAATTTATTCGCTTTAAACCTGCCTGATATGTGTATAACTGCTCTGCTTTAACATGACTCATGCTATTTCATGCATTTTCATCTACACAAATGTACAATTTCTAAAGTCATTAACCTTATCTACACAATCCAGGATGGAGAAAGTACATACAAACTCTAAACAGAAACCGAAGACCAGATATCAAAACAGAAAAAAAATGTTTAGAGGACCAGCAACCTGATAGTGGATTTACTGTACTAATAAAAAAGAATGCTCAGCTTCAGATCAACACTCTTAATGGTTTGACTGTCACTTTACAATTCACTGGAACAAAAAAAAGCTACCAGAGCATATCGTGAGTACATAGGTATTGCATTTCCCTCACATTCCTACACACCTTACTGTGTATACAAAATTGTGCACAAGGCAGACTGAGTGACTGACTGACATACTGAGTGATTTACTCAGAAAGACTGATGACATAACACCAGGCCGATATCTGCTGCGCTAGGCATTTATTGCATTTGTGTGAATTGGAAATGAAAATGACTAAAACTGACCAAAAATACCCAAGCATCTGACATTAAATGTTTGTGGTTTTTCGTTCCCACGCAGACTGAAGAAAGCAGGTGTTGAAATGGGCCAAGCTTTGAACCTGTTAATCCTCACACAGTAAATATAGAAGTGAGCTGAGTTCAGGATGACAGACACATTATGACAACATTGATCACATATTTTATTTCAGTGGAACCTTTCAATCTATAGGACTGCTCCACCTTAAACGTATATGCTTATGCAGCTGCTCAATGAAATGTGTTAAAACAAAACTAAACAGTCAGATTTACTATTATCATGATAATTCTGAGGAAAAAACAGTGATCGCATTTCATTCTATGTGATAATATCTTCTCATGCTATAATGTGTTATACATCCATGACGTTATGTGGGTTACTGTGTGCCTGATTTCAACATGCAGAGCATTTGGAATCATCTTCCAGGTAACACTAACGTCAGGGTTAAGAGTCTTGGCAAACTCAAGTTACATCTGAACATTAACAATAGCACAGCATTGACACTGACTATTTAAAATGGTGAGTGTTACATATATGAGGCTACTCCAAAGGCCACAATGCCCTTCTACAGGCTTTGGCCCAGAGATCTGAAGAGGAAACCTGATAGGGTAGGTCAGCACCAACTAACACTAACAAAATACAGCCATTTAGTCTGATGAGCTCATTTATTACATCTAATATTTTAACATCAGTTAAATAAGTCCTTTTTAAGCTGATAATGTATAGCAATTGACATTAATATCTTGGTGCTATCCCTCAACCAGATTTGTAAGTAAAAACTACATGTAGTGATAGTCTAAATCAAACAATCTATGAGAACAAAACACTCAAATGTACGATACAAAAAATAATATAGAGGCTCATGAAGTGACAAACTATGACCTACAAATCGGGAAAACGTACTGTATCTATGTCCCCATGTCCTGGGACTGCTCCACTGGTTCATGTTACCAATTACTATTCATTATTTTTAGGCCCAGCATTTGTCATCAAAAGAGTCTGGTCATAATATATCTTGTTTCAGCTTTGCATCTTTCCCACCCCTTACACCCTGTAAATTAAAAAGCTTCTTGAGGATTAAACTGTCTGGAAGTTTTATCTCTGAGATTCCTGACGATAATGACTTTCCTCCATCTCGACTTTTGCTTAATGACTTATGCAGTGTTAAACAGTAAAATATGTGGTATGCTTATGGGTAGAAGATAATAACATGTAATATGTCTTGTCTTTGTCTTAAGTGTCACCTGGCACCTCTAAGAGACAAAACAGTCACATATCAAATACCCGCTGGGATATAAATAGATAACAATGCACGCACGACCAACCACCTGTTCATGTCGATCTATGCTCAGTCTATATGAAGAGAAACTCAAACAACACAGTCAAATTATGTCAAATATCTGTGAAGACGAAACAGCTCAATGTATGAGGAGAATATCCTTTTCTGTTTCTAAGTGAAAAAGTTTGCTTAAGTGTTAAAGTGTTTGAAAAGAGGCATGGAGCATCTCTTACCGTACGTAAAAACTGAATCTCTTCCTCTCCATCTGCACCTTCTGCCATCCTCCCAGGGCAAGAACATCAAAACCTTAAGAGAAATGAGTAAAAGTCAGCGTCGTCTCAAGTCGGTGGCTTGTGGTTCATTTACGCCCACCTACAGCGGGAAAATGTTGGACAACGTTTCTGAAGGGCAGTGTCAGGTCGTGTGCCTCTGGCTGTGTTATGAGGCAGAGGGATTGACCAGTTCATTCCTGTCCATTACAGCATCATAAAGAGGTGGAGTCAGCTGAGAAAGCTGAACCAGCACTTCAGATATTCTGTTATGGTGTCTACATATTCAGCCTCCTATAAGATTCAAAGTCACTGACCTGAACCTTGTGGAATTATGATTATTATCATCTTTTATATAGTTCCCATTATCTATAATTCAAATAATTTAAACATTTTTTCTCTCAGTTTATCTATTGATTTACTTCTGACATTCATTAAAATAAGTTTTAAGGGAGGTATATTATGTATGTGAATGAATGATTTATTTTTCAAAATGGCACAGTTCATATAATTGATCATTTACATGCAAATACGAGAGATTATAGCCACTATTATTGCTAATTTCCATCTTGAGTCCCATTGGCAGGTAAAATTAAAAAAAAAATTGCTTACAAATAACATAATAATACCCTACCTGAAGTAAGACATACAAAAAGAAAAACAAGCAACAACATAGTGCACACAAATAGACAAAAACAGGGACCAAGACAAGCCTCCAAGCAAAAATTGATTAATGTTTGCACATGAATTATAAGTATCCCCTTGTTGCTGTAACACATGATTATACTGTATTATAAATACCCCAGTGTTGCTATAACATGATTATAATAAAAAAATATGGCTGCAGTTTGGATTAAGTAGATGTGATTTCCTGCACTCTGGTTGATTTTGAGGTGACCTCTGAACAATACCTAAGTCCATTCAGATTCACAGCCTACTTCCTGACTTCACAAGTAAACATGGAATGAACTTTCAGCTCACAGTGACTGACAAAGCACCAAATTTTGGCTCAGCTGCATATAAATAAAATAAAATAAAATAAAATAAAATAAAAACCCTACTAAGAGCTAAGCTTATTGGTGACACTGTTATATATTCAGACCGGTCTTAAACATAGTTCTCCTTCCTTAAGTGGATTCTAGGCATTATTTAGGATACAAAAATGAAGTGAAAGTCTATCTTTAAACATGTATTTCTACAAATAACACAAATAACCTTAATGTGGTCGTCATTAGCTTAATAAACGCAATGTGATACTTCACTGAGAAGCTCGTGCATCGTAACCTGAACTATAACTAGCACCTGTGCTAGCGTTACCTGTTTACTCTTCTTGGCCATAGAGGCTTGAATAAATTATACTAAACTGACTTTGTAACTTCCGTGAAGAAAGAGAAGTTATTTCACAGTTAAATCACCGCTGCTTTATGTGTATTACCATTATCCTCCAATTGTAGGCAGCATCATACGTGAACTGTGTCTGCCGGTCATTTTCCACCGAAGAAGAAACGGTGCGTCGGTCAAACAGTTCCCCCTTTATTTCCTAAACACAGTCAGTTTAGGTGAGTATTGGTAACTTTTGTTCATCTGTAGTGTTGTTTTTGTCTTTATTGTACACGTCTGCTTGGATATTCCATGGATTTAGTGCATCAGAGTATAAGATTTTAAAAGAAAGTATGGCTTTTAGAGGTGGACTTTTGTTACCCTAGCTTGTTAGCTGTTAGCTTAGCGTTAGTACGTTTAAAGGGAGGGCTACTGCTTGTTTTTTTACATTAACGTTAGCTAATGTAACAGTTGTTTATGTCTATTAAAACCCTCCAATACTGAGCTGGTTTTATGCATCAATTTGATTGGCAAAAGCATAATGGGTTAATGTCTGTGCGGAGATTATATCGAGGGGTTTTCTGGTCATTAATTAAGCTAAATCTACTTTTCTGTGTGATAGACGTTCAAGTTTGTACAGAACAGAAGAATGGATGCCCTCGCTCACATGCTTACAGACCCACTTGCTCCTAAAGAAGAAAACCATGGTCAGATCACAGAGGAGTGTATGCTGGGGAGCTGCAGAGTGAGCCTCCCAGAGGACCTGCTTGAGGATGTGAGCTATGTCATTCACAATAATTAAACACTAGTCTTTTGTGATTTGTTTGATTGATTACTGGATTAAAAGAAGGTGCAGTTCACGTTTCTTATGTACCGTTTACTCTTTGTCAACAGCCTGAAATTTTCTTCTCTGTGATGAGCGAGAGCACCTGGTCTGATGTCCTGACAGATTCACAGAGGCAACATCTTCGTCAGTTTTTGCCACAGTTTCCTGATGAGAATATTTCACAGCAAGACCATGCAATCAGTGACTTATTTAATAACGGAAACTTTCACTTTGGAAATCCCCTTCACCTTGCACAAAAATTATTCAGAGGTGCCTCCTAATAATCTCCTCATTTATCTGTCTGCTTGCACTCACTTTAGTATTTTTTGTTAACGTTTTCTAATTTCCTGAATCCAGATGGATATTTCAACCCTGAAGTGGTCAAGTATAGACAACTGTGTGCCAAGTCCCAGAGGAAACGGCAGTTATACTCCCTTCAGCAATATTACCACAGACTATTAAAACAAATCCTCGTCTCTAGAAAGGTATATTTATGTAAATATGTACGTAGCTTGCAAATAGTTTCATGGAATTAGTGCTGAAGTGTTTATTTTTTGTAGGAGCTGCTGGAGTTTGCAGTTCACAATGGTCTGGATTTTCCACCGAAAAGAAAGATGCCGATCAAGAGTCAAGTGGAAATGCGGGAACCAAGAGTCAGAAGAAGACTTAGCCGAATAATAAAGGAGATTAAAACTGAGTGTGGCGACAGCAATGCTTCTTCTGATGATGATGGTGAGGCCTTTGAAGAGTATGAAAATGCTAACCCTAAAAATGCTAAAATCCAATAATCTGAATTTCAAGCCATCAGATTTCTTAATTAGAATTTTTACAGATTGCATTATGAATTAAACATTTCTTTCATAAAGCTCCTTCAGTCTCAGTTTTAAAAGAGTTTCTGATTAAAAGAATGTATTGATCACTGTAATAAAACTGTGAAAGGAAACCAACATGGAGCCATAAACACAAATTTTACAGTCTAGTCAAAATTGATCAGACTGTTTTGTGATGTACATGGGCTAATATGGCATCTCTTCACCTAGAAAAAATAGCCATTTGTAGAGATTATATGTTTTAATATTAGTATAACTGAAATATAAAATAATATTATATAATAAAAATATGGAGTCAAATATTATAATTACTGGTCTTGCGTTTCATGTGTTTGTAGACTTGTCAATGTGGACACCAGCTCCACAGTCGCCCTCCTCTCCAACACCAACAGTATCACTTAGAGTTCTCCCCAGCCTCTCCACCCAAGACATGAAAACTACAGGTCAGTGTTGGCTGTTACTTCCAAATTCCAGTTAAACATTTGAGCCCAGTGACAAACAAAGCTTAAAATACATTTTTGTCGTCACAGAAAAAATGGAATTTGGAGAGCGAGATTTGAAAACCATGCTGCAGAATCATCGTGAAAAGAGGAAACGTCAGCCAGTGAGTAGAGTCAGATGATTGTCAAAGATGTGGTTTATATGTAACATTTATGTAACAATTGGTTGATTTACACAGGACCACCCAGACTTGGTGACCTCAGATATTCATCTCGGAGACATACTCTCCAGAGCAAATATTGGTCGGAAGGGGAATATCCGTAAGTCAATGAAAAAGAAGTTGACAACTTTGAGCTGCATCAGGTATTCTTTCATATAGTAACACATTTCATTTTCATTCGATGTTTTTCAGCACTCTTCGATTTGTCTCTGCCCAAAAAGAAAATAAAAGAGGAGAGACGAAAGAAAAAAATGAGAACAATTAAAGTGGAATCTGAAGATCCCTGCGATACCCTTGGACCCTCAGACTCTTCATCAGCTCCTCCAGCAAACATCATCAACTCTCTGCCGGACACACCATCGACTCCACTGACCAACATCAAGGAAGAGTATGTCAAATGCTAAATTGAGCTGCTTCTCTGAATATTCACATTGTTTTGGAGTTACTCACTCAAAAGACTATTATATACATCTAATATAAAGAACCATCATTATTTCAGAATCGTGGAGGAGTGTCAGAGCAGCCCAGTTATAGTTGAAGAAATCGCTGTCAGTTTTTTCAGTTTGCTGGAAAATATCCTAAGGGCAGAAAGCCTCGCCAGCACTTCAATGGTATTCACCAATTCTCATTTTGGAGATTTTCACTCATTTTTTAAAGCGTGCATTATAACTCCCACATTTCAATCTTTTCTCAGATGGAAGACAAAGTTCAATTGTGGCAGTCTTCTCCAGCTAGTTCCCTCAATGTGTGGTTTTCCTCAGCCTCTTGTTGGTCTGACCTGGTTCTTCAAGCTCTGCAGTTTCTTGCTGGTGAAACTAAAGGTAAGTTATTGTGATCTGTCATTCTGAACTGGTCAGGGTTTATGTACCTATCCAAATTACCCATGTAGCTCCTGTCCGTCTTATTCAGATGGTAGGATGGCATTACCCAGTGGCTTTTCTCCATTTGTGGAGTTTTCTGATGAATCTCAGCAGTGGAGATGGATTGGTAAGTGGACCAGCCATGCATAATCCTCATTCAAGTCGCATTGATTGATATTTATGTAAATTTCAATCAATTATTTTTAGGCCCCACTCAGGACACGGAGAAGGATCTTAGTGCACTCTGTCAGCTGTGGATAGACTCCAAAGATTTAGTTGTGAAGGTACTACAGATTCCAGTTTCAGCTGTGATTCTACCAACTCTGTTTGCTTTGTTTAATTTATGACAATAGTTAACAACCTTCTTAATCTTTCACAGACAGAAAATGAAGAACTAGTAGAGATGACTTCTCCCACACCACGAGTGTAAGATTTCATTTTATGTTCAATATCGCAAAACTAACTCTAGCTCTTAAACCAAAAGTCACTTGATATAATAAGTAATGAACTAAAAAAAAAATACACTTTTAAAATTGTGTGGATTTTTCTAAAGCTAACACTGAATTTGTTTCAAAATCATTACATTTACAGTAGGCCATAGGCTAGTTTCATTTGCAGGTGTCTCGTGTCACAGTGGAGTGTTCTTTTTTCCGTGCAGTTCTACTGACTATGTGGTCCGACCAAGTACTGGTGATGAGAGACAAGTGTTTCAGATACAGGTCTGTTTCTAATCCGTTGGAGATGTTTTTCCTTTACTGCTTCATCATAGACTCTTTTAAAACTTTGTTTGTTCATAAATCAGGAGCAGCAGCGATACAACCAGCCCCACAAAGCCTTCACCTTCAGGATGCATGGCTTTGAGTCCGTGGTGGGACCTGTTAAAGGAGTCTTTGATAAGGAAATGTCTCTCAACAAAGCCAGGGAGCACACTCTGCTTCGCTCAGACCGACCACCCTACGTTACCATTCTGTCTCTGGGTCTGCGTTTATGTTTATGACACATTTATATGTCATTTTGTTGAATACCTCTAATATGAGTAACTCATGTTTTTTTTTTTTCTGTTTCCTTTTGCGTCTCCAGTACGGGATGCAGCTGCCAGGCTACCTAATGGTGAAGGAACAAGGGCAGAGATCTGTGAACTGTTGAAAGACTCTCAGTTTCTTGCCCCTGAGGTCACAAGTGCACAGGTGCAATACAGCAGATTTTTTCTAACCACTGCTTTATGGAGCCATTCTCATCTCAGTTATCTGCTTAAAAGTAACATAATCTTTAACATAATAATGTACTTTCTTTGCGGTTTAGGTGAACACAGTTGTCAGTGGTGCATTGGACAGACTTCACTATGAGAAAGACCCCTGTGTGAAGTATGATATCGGCCGCAAGCTGTGGATTTATCTGCACCGTAATCGCAGCCAGGAGGAGTTTGGTAAGAAATATTGTGGTGATAACAAGGATTAAATAAGTGAATATTTACAATAAAGCTCTTAGATTAAATATTCAGCTGTTTTAGGATGCATTAAAACCTGTAGCTAAAACTGTTACATGTAAGGGTTGAATTCTGGAACACTGCTCCCCAAAGTATAGGTTTAAATGTAGTTTAATTCTTTTTCATGTTCTAGAACGGATACACCAGGCTCAAGCTGCTGCCGCCAAAGCAAAAAAGGCTCTGCAGCAGAAACCTAAACCTGCATCAAAGCCCGTGAGTCCATAGCTTTTATTAACTTCCTACTACAGAAAAACCTACCTTGGCTCCTGTCTGTGTTAAACATGTGTCTGTAGTTGAAGTGCTGTTTATCAGGCTCTGAGAATTTTATCTGCTCATTGATACTGATTGAATGACTGATTGATTTTCAGTGAAAACTTAGAATGTAAATTTTTTTATGTTATAGAAGTCTGGCAGTAAAGAAGGAGGCAGTAAACCCCCTGGGTGTCTGGAAGGAAACCAAGATATAGGCACCACCCCTATGTCACCAACCTCCACAACCCCCACCCCAAATACACCTGGAACCCCTAAGTCACCCTTAACCTCCACAGCTACCACACCAACTAAGACTGGAGTCCCAGACACAATCAAGGCAAGCCCAGGGTCAGTGAAACTTTTATACCCTTTGGTCATGGTGCAATAGTTCACCCATTTGTGTCTAAATAATTAACCCAATTAATCTTTAGTTTGGGTGTTTTCTCTTCCTCAGTGTTCTTCTTGTATCACCACCCTCATTGCCCCAGTTGGGGACCATCTTGCCCACCAGTCAGGCTGGTCCGCCAGCTTCGCAGCCTGTTACATCCCAACATGCAGCTCGGATAGTGAGTCACCTGGCGGCAGGTTCACTGCCTCAAGTACGGGTCGTTTCTGCTCAGCCCAGTCTTGGTGCTTCATCAGGTAGTCAGCAGGCCACTCTGGTCCACCAGAACCCTCATCAGATCAGGATGCCCGTCTCTGTGGCTGCTAAGGGAATCTCACAGGTGCACAAAACAACTGGTACACAAAATAGTTTTGCATGCAAATGTGCAAAGTGTGTAAATCTAAATCTTTCCTGTGTTTAAACAGGCTGTGGTTTCAGTGCCTTTAAGAAGTCAGTCTGCTAGTAGTCCAGTCCAGGGACCAACCACCCTCTCTGTGTCAACTGTAACTGTCACCAAACCACAAACTGGATCACCTGGTAGCCCAGCAAACAACCCTGCCTCCCCCGCTGTGCTTCAGGGAGTCACCAGTTCAAACATTAAACAGGTGAATCTGTTTGTTGTGAACTGGGCAATGTGGTTGGTTTGGATAAATGCAAAAAAGCCTTTTTAAGCAGTTGAGAAGTGGTTTGCTCTAACATGCTGCAATTTAGTTAATTTATGAAAAACTTATGTTTCTTTAACATTAACTTGTTATCCAACCCAGAGCACAATAGTACCAATATGATGTAATGAATAATACCATCCAATGCTAAACTATAACATATTGCTGCTAAACTAGAACATATTGCTTAAATGAAAAAGCTGCATACTGACACTCCTCAATACTTTTCTCTAAAGGTGTCCATCACTGGCCAGATAGGAGTGAAGGCCCCAGGTGGAGCAGGAATCCCAATAACTGCTACAAACCTGCGCATCCAGGGTAAAGATGTCCTGCGTCTTCCACCGTCCTCCATCACCACAGATGCCAAAGGCCAGACTGTGCTGCGGATTACTCCGGATATGATGGCAACTCTTGCCAAATCTCCAGTTGCTACTGTCAAACTGACTCCTGACTTCCTGGGCACTGCCGCCACTGGAAGCAAGAGTATATCAGCTACTCTCCACGTGACGCCGCCCCATCCTTCAGCTTCTGCTGCTTCCAGCACAGCCTCCTGTGCAGCAGAAGCACAAACCACTAAAACAGGCCCTGGATCCACCTTGCTCAAAGCTGCAGGAGACACTGCCATACGTCTGATGCCAACATTGGCTGTCACTGTGGCCGATCAGAAATCCAGGACCTTCTCCACCGTCTCCTCACCAGACAAGAGTGGAGCCACCATTCGCATAATGCCAGGCCTCGGTGTCATTCCACCCAAACAGGGCCAGACAATTACAATGACAACGTCCACTGGCAGTAAACCACCTGCAGCCTCTACATGTGCTAATATGGTGACCATGGCTGCCAGTGTAGTGGCTGGAGCGAAAGGAATCGCTGTGGCCTCTGGAGCGTCAGGGTCACCGCTCACTCTGGGAACAGCTACAGCGACGGTGCGGCAGGTTCCTGCTTCGGTGGTTACCACTCAAACGGTAACAGACTCCCTTAGTACCTTCAGCTTTATAGTATTCTGCACATTCAGCCAAATGTTAGATCAGTGTATGTGTTATTACCTGTGTGTGAGGAGTGTAGATTTGTACGTTAATCAAATCATAAATCTTTGATTATTTTATTTATGTATTTTTATCTTTTCTATTTATTTATTTAAACTTTATTTGTCAGAGACAACACATATAGGTATTGTTACATATTACATTTAAATATATAACCGATGCAATGTATATAGGATTTATAGGCCATATATAGCTAATTTGCAGACCTTGTTCCTGGTTGGGTTTTAAGGAACAACATTAAAACAACCAAAAACAGAATGACAGACCAACACAAAAATCAAATCCTTTGACAAAAGTGCATACACAGACACAGATCAGAGAACACTCAAACATTACTGCAAATTGCATGTTTGTTTGAGCCACAGTTTTGCCCTAGTATCGATAACTTATAAATTACTTGTTTTTATTGTCAATTTTACTAGCATTTTTTATAACTGACAATAAAATGTAAATTGCTCCTCTCTAGCCTTACCAGACCTCTGTTTTGACAACACCACAGGGGAAGTTACCTGCAAGGATCACCGTCCCTCTATCTGTCCTTAACCAACCCCTGAAGAGCAAGAGTGTGGTGACAACGCCTATCGTAAAAGGAAGTCTTAACACAAAGTGAGTTTAATCACATTTGCCTTTTTTCATTCGAGTTGCATCTGTATTAATTAGTGGAGATTCAGTAAGGTTCTGTTACATCCTATAACTTACATTTGAATCTTTCCAGACAACATAAATTAAGAGTTACCTTTTGAGTACATTCAAAATTAATACTTGATAAACTGTATTATTGATTTTACTTTTGAAACCAATTGTTTCTTTCTCTCAACTCCTTTGAATTGAGCAGATACATTAACATTATTCATTTCTTGAACAGTATCAGCAGTCTGGGGAGGAACATCATCCTGACCACGATGCCTGCTGGCACAAAGCTAATTGCAGGAAACAAACCAGTCAGTTTTGTCACAGCTCAACAGTTCCAGCAGCTTCAGCAGCAGGGACAGGCCACACAGGTTAGCTTACTTTGTAAACACATCATGCAGGTAATGCAGGAGTGCTGGCTCTTGTGAAATAGCATTCACCAAAAGTATTCAGCATTTAAAGGTGCCCTCCCACACATATTTCACTACTTTGGTGGTAATGTCTGAAGTTCTACCATGGACTTTGTAACATTTTTTGTGGAAAAAAATGCCTTTGTTACCAAGTTTCAAGCCATTCTATCATGGTATAGAAAGCCTGCTGGAAGACTAAGCTCGATTTGCATCTGACCTTATGAATATTCAACTTCTAATCTGCTTGACTCTGATTGGCTAACAGCAAGACAATGAGAGCCTGGCTTTTCAGCCCTGTGCACCAAGATTAGAAACTGCCGGAAACCGAAAGTGAAACATGCTTTGAACGTCCGACTCCTGGCTTCAATGCCTCTCCTGTATGACGGACCTGAAACTAAATTTTCACAACTTCTAGCCTGTATCCACTGGGCCCCTTACACTGCTTTATGGGCCCCTCAGGAGTGCTGCTCCCCATGAATTTGTCATGTTTACCCCCCTTTATGGCACACCAGCTTGCTGTATATGAAAACTGTCACTTAGCTAGATGAATTCTGTCGGCGTGGTCTCACCCATGTGACCTCATGAATAATAATGAGATCAGGCATTAACACGTCACACTAGTCACTTTTCCATTGGATATCTGCCCAAGACTTTACTGATATTTACTAAATGGCGAAAAAACAGAAGTATATAATGGTGGTTTTTTCCATAAAATCACAAATGTGATGATTTATTTATTATCATGAGATGACATTAGAAGTCATTCCATAAGCATGGCAATGAACGTAAATATTTGAGTCACGTATGTTGATTTACAGATACATTCATTATTAATATATTTCCCCATTATCCTGGACTAAATTAAAAAATTATTGGGTTTCCTGGTGTGTCCACACATACTGCGCCACGTGTCTTTTAAAACTGTTCTTCTTTGCTTGTTGGAAGGTCAATCAGCATAATTTTTTTTTTGTTTGTTTGTTTTAATTCACGTGACTCTAGTTGCAGAAAAAGGTCTTTCCATTGCAGTTTTGCGTGAAATACTATTTCTGCTTCACCTAGAAAACAATAATCAAATAACGAGTGTTTTGATAAAATCGTCATTTTTCTATTAGGTAAACTTTTAGGTGTAAGTTATATTTGTGTATTTTGAGGGTCAATGGAAAAGCAAGTACTGACCAGCTTTTCTAATTGACCTGATTTCTCCTCTTATTTTGTTTCAGTGGCAATAGCAGACAGAGGAGGTAGCAGTTCAACTAAAAGCAGTTTTGTGTGGCAGGGCACCTTTAATAAAATAATCAGACACAAACACATTGCATTTGATTTGGGTTTTTTTCCCTCAGATATTATAATTTTATATAGAATCTCTCACTTCTGATTCTGTCTTTCAGGTTCGCATCCAGACAGTTCCAGCACAGCAGCTCCAGCAGCACATGGCAGCAGGTTCCCCAAAATCTGTCTCCACCGTTGTAGTAACAACAGCACCTTCACCCAAATGTGCCCCCGACCCCCCCCCTG
>JAPTYQ010000007.1:18431324-18447012 GCA_029814465.1 Ostorhinchus cyanosoma
TGCACCCCAACAATGATCTCCTCCTCAGGCAAAAAGGAGATATTGTTATAGTTTTTGCCTGTATCTTATGTTTGAGTATTTACTGTTCTCAAGTGTTTCACGTTCATTTAACACACCTCCTTCCTCAAAAATATTGAGATTTAGCTTTTCTGCTGTAGGATGCTAATCTCTTCCAAGTTGAAAATTAATGTTCTAGTGTGATGCAATGTAAGAAAATGTGGGACTAATGTCTGTGTGATCGGTTTGAATGTTATTGCGTTTTATGTTAATACATTATTTGTTCTCGTCAGGTGTTTTATTTTTTTCTTCCATGTAATCCATATGCACATGTACATTTAAATCTGCAGTAAATCTCATGTTTTAATTAATTATATTTGATATCTTAATTGATTTAGAAGATGTGGGTGTTATTCATTCATTTATTTATTTTTACAAAACAATGAAAACTACAACACATAGTACAAAACATCACTTATGGTTTTTCACAAAACCAAAACATATGAACTGAAGCAAACATTCACTCTTCATCTGATTCTTCAAGCAGGGCTTTTTGGGAGTTTGATTCCGATAATGTTTTTCTCATTCCAATCTCGATGTCTCGTCCTTTCTTCCCGAATCTGTTCACCATGCTTTAACACACAAAAAAACAAAAAATTCCAGTTAAAGTTTGCACATGCATTCGTATACACTGTTGGTGCAGCAGAGGGAAGAATAAGGAGCAATCTTTCATTAATTCTAACATCGTGGGACGCGTGATACACATTTATACTTTCTACTTAGGGCTGTGAAATGTAGTACTGCTGCATGAAAATAGAAGTCTAAGAAAAAATCGACTGCTGCTTTCAAACGAAGGCTTTGCAAATATTCTTAAGGCAAAATATACATTTACACAGTGAGTAAGGGTTGAGGTCACAGGGCTTTTTCACTGTGTTGAATGTAAACAAGACCGTGTGTGTTGCTGATAAAAACTTTGCAGGGTGTCTTTAAACACAGGCGTCTGATCAAGCGGTAGCACGCAGACACATTTTGTGTTCAACAGTCTCTGTCATGTAAGCAGAGTAACTTATATGCTTGTATTATACATATTTGAGTAGGTGTTTATAAGCACTTTAACATTATGTATCACAAAATTTGGGGAGATCAAATTTTTAGGTAAAAAATGTCAAATGCTTGGTAACACGTGGACTAGAAACGCGCATCAATTTTGTAAACATTCAAAACAAGTGGTTCTTGACAGAAATTGATATCAAGTAGGACAAAACTACGGTGCTGAAAATACATTTTGGAGTAAAATATTGAAAAGTCTGTTTTATTGACATGAGAATGTGGCAACACGTGGACGACTCTTTACCATTGTATGAATCATCCACAATGATGACTTATTTTTAAAACAACAAGCCAGATATAATCATAATACTTTATTTAATGTATTTAATACTAACGCAGTGTCATTTACTGCTCTTGGTGGTCCATACTGATATAGGTAAATTACAAATACAGTCATTTCTCTGTAACCGTTCACAGATGGTCTGTTTAAACGTGACCAGTGTATGAATTCACAAACTTCATCATTCAGAATTTTAACTTCTCACAGTAATAGTCTTTTTTTATATCTTTTTGCTAATTTAATGCAGCCTAGCAGAAGGTTTGGAACTTCTGTACAGTGTAAGTGGTATTTTGAAAAGGATAACAATTCCATAAAATAGAGATCTTTAGCTAAAAAATGATCCCACTGTATAAATGATGTGTGCAAATGAACTTTTTCATGTTGATGTTCACTTTTGCTTGATAGGACCCACAGGTGATCATGTATTTTGGATAAAGAAGAAATATGAAATGATAACTTAATTTTGTTTTTAATTCTCCAAAATAGTTAATTCACTTGCAGAATAGTGCTCATCACATCTATCTGTCAGTTTATGGTTTATAAAAGTTGGGTAAAACAGTAGTGGGAATCCAAGAATAAGTGGCCCATTAAACAAACCATTTAATAAATGATTGCAAAAGTTAACCAACAAGAATGTATGAGCCAATAATGAAGCATCACAATGTAGTTTCATTATATAACTCAAACTTTTATGTGCTTTATCAATAGGATGCGGTTGTAATGTTAGTATAGATGGTATAAAAGATGGTATACTTACAACCAAACCACACAAGACGTGCTGGTGACTAAGAGCAGGGCCACGGCTAAATGCCAGCAGAAGCACATTGTGACAAACATGATGTTGTCGTGTAGTTCCAAATCCCACTGTGGTCCTCGTAACGGGTAAAGTACAAATCCAATCTGAGGTGACAAACAGTGGAATAATGATGAAAACGTCATATGGTGGTGTTTCCTACAGGATACGATGAGGATTTCACAGGTCTTTAAAAGTCATCTAAATTTTAGAGCTCAAAGTTCATAAATATCACTTCTGGCCTTTGGCTTCTGTGCAATAAGATGTGAAATACGTCTTAAGCTGCATTCATAATGATCATAAAGAAGCCTTAAAACCCATTACATATAAACCTGTGGAGACTCTGAAGATGCTTTTACATCCACGTTCAGTAAATGACAGCATTTTGCTCTTCACCTGGTAGAACCATGAGCCCTGCAGGATGAATAGACATGCCCCGAGCAGCTCCAGGATAATGTTATCTCTCATGAACACCTCTAACATGGTGCTGGCGGATCCACCAAACACAGCCACCAGCAGCAGGGAGTGGATATGAGCATCCAGAGGAGGCCGACTGTGCACGTGGTAGTAGAACAGGAACCCTAGAGGCCAGACAGGAGACAAACAGCTGAAACTTACATCAGTGGGATGTATTTATGATAGTTTTTTTGGGAACATTTTACACCGCTAACCTTCCACAAAGAGAGCCAGGGACAGAGCAAGGCGGTCAACACCAACCGGCACCAGTTTGGATGACGTAGTGGTAACCAGTGCTATTCCAGCGAGCCCAAAGAACAGATACATTGTGCTGTGCTGCCAGTTCATGAGTTTGACCCATGAGTGTGTCGATGCGTCATAGAGGTGGGCATGAGGGCCATCTACCACAAACTGTTCAACCATCATACCTGAGTTAAGACACCAACGAATAATTAGATGAACAAAGACAGAGTTTAAGAAAAGTGAAGTGATGCAGATCATTCCAGATGAACACTGACCTACAAACGCTGCAAAGATCTGTAATCCTCCCTCAAAGTATTCCATCCTTTTGAGAAAAGGAGGCTTTATTTGTCTTCCTGTGGGCTGGTTCGTCCTCCAGTAGTGATGGAGGATGTGTTTGACTGTCAGCCAAAAGCCATAGAAAAGAAAAAAAGTGCCAGGAATGGCATGTCCTCCAAAGTTGGCCATCCTAAGGCCTAAAAGTACAAATATGTATTAGAAATCACCAACAACAGGGAAAAACGCTGTTTATTATATAACTATAATACTTTTATTGCTTTGAGATTGGAAGGACTCAGTTACAGGGTTAAAGTGCAGTCTGACACATTTACTGTGTGTTATTCAACGTACAGTATGTAATGGAATCATAGAAATCATATGACACGTAACAAATGCCAGTGCACAATTTATAAATCATCATAATTTCTGTGGAAAAACTTCTTTGAATAAAGCAGATGGAGTGTTGATGGAAACAGATTCAGTATATATCAGGATGAGTTTATGGAGTGTAAACAGGTTATCGCTATCTTTGGACATACAGTAGTATTTGTGGGACAGAGTGTAAGTAAAGTGTCTGATTGTTATATTTTTTTAATATCACTTTAACTTCTCAATATTCAAACTTTTATAATTCTATGGCAGTCTATTTGGTTCAGTATCTACTGTTTCATCTATTTGGAGCAGGTCGTATAAAGATTCCCATTCATCCAAATGGTAGTGAGTCATTTGTCTTGCAAAAATGAAATTCAAACCATGCACATGGTAGCTATTTGAAAAATGATCACGTTGGACACCTACATTCAAAGCAGTCTGTAAGATGATACTGGCTGCAAGAATAAAATGAAAGCTCGTGGTTATTTCATCATACAGCAGTGGTTTGACTGTAATGTTTGTGTGAATAGTAACAAAAATTAACTTGTAACAATGTGATTCTATGGTATTTAATGACAAAACAAGAAGCTTTAGTTTTTATATTTGCTTAAGTCTTGGCTTGTGTGGTTTCCTCTTCCTCCTGGTGTCCATGAAGAATGGGTGTGTTTAGTCACGCATGTTAAGTCAGACTAGTTTTTCTTGACTAGCTGTGTTTGACTTGATACAAGTATGCATATTTGTGTTCTCTTTCAGTGCTTTACAACACATTCCTCTCTATATACATCATCGGCTGGTAATGTGGGTCAATATACAGTTGTTTTTGTACCTCCCTCTACTTTTGTATGATAAAATAAAAGCCTTTGGAACTGTCATGTGCTTATATGACTTCTGATTTAACAGATGAGCAGAAATAACCTGAACATTCCTATTCAGCTACATAATATATTTAAAATGCAGAATCACTGTGTAACCTGCAGTTTAAAAGAGGTAATAGGATTTACATACCTTATTTTTTTACAGCTAAAAATTCCAAAAATCTGTGAATACTGCAGCTGTCAGTGAGAGTCCTCCAGTCTGTGTAGATTGTGTGCACCTGTTGTCTGCACTTCTAACCTGGTCTGACACGATCACATGGCCCCACCCATCATTTGCATTGGCTCCTGTGACAAAGAGACACCCACCTGGGAACACAGCCTTGACATTCAGGAAAATAAACAATACCTGACTGAACACCCTGCTGTTTATTCAGATGGAAATGTAAAAGTTAAAGTCAAACACATGTTCTTTTTCTTAGATTACTGCAAAAATATGATGTAATACAAAAACATTTAGGATGTATAGAGGATAGCAGAAAAAAAGATATATGATTATTTTCTCTGTTAATACTCACACTACTTCAAGTATCAGAGAAAATGTAGGTTCTATACTAGTTAATATATAAGCAGAGATGCAATCTGTGTGCACGTGGTGAGGCGGCAGCTCGTAAAAACAACCTTTGCACTCATTTTCAAAAAGAAAAAACTTTATTGCCATTATTGTCATATGACAGTGATGATCACATTACAAGCTACATAAAACATGACAAAATTATGTTTTAGAAAAACATTACGAAGACAAGATTAAAACAGAGAGAAAAAATGTAGAATTTATTATTAAAAGCTGATATTTAACTAGAGTAGCAACAGATGTTGACGGTATTTGTCTTGTACATTTGATGGTTAAAGTATTTCACAGAACAATTTCTTCTCTCGAAATGGGTTTTCAGAAGACGGCACTGGCGTCACAAGCGGGTCCACTTTGGCATGAGCTTCACAGTAGGCCATCAACTCAGCCGCTGCTTTGGATACCTGCACGATAAAAGGATAAATACACTCATGTTATTATAACTTTTTACCTTTGAGTAAAACCCAAAATTAGAACTTACAGGTCAAATGTGTAAAAACGGTAATTTCAAAAATAACTGGATGGGCTCGTACAGATGATAAGTTAAAGGAAAAACCTGGTTGTAGTGTTCTCTAACTGATTGAACTGATGAGTATATAATCATGTGCTCTGGCCTTCATCAGATCTTACTCCAGCTGAATACCTATGGGAGACTTTAGACCGACACATTAGTCAAAGATCTGCAATATCTACATCAAAACACCAGATGAGGGTCTATGCTTTGGAAGAATGGTGTTTATCGCTCCACAGTGACCAAACATCTTTCATCACACTTTATATTAGTTCTTCTTTTAATTTCATCTGTTCATAAAGTAACAAACTAATAACAGTAACGTGGTCATTGGTTATTTAGAAGCAACACCATCAAATATTATTGAGTAGATCTGCAGTTTTAAGATATACATTAAAATGTACTTTGAAAATGTTCATAACACATTCTTGACTACACGATGTAGTCTAAATATTTAATATTACGACACTACTTTCACAAGAGTAAATAAAAAATTGTTAAATATTTGTGGAAAAAATTGTTTTATTAAATATTTCACAAAAAATCATCATGAAAAATCATTTAAGAGCATTTGGATAAATTCTCAAGGAATGTAGATCAGTTCAATTATATGTGATTTTGTCGCCACAGTTTATGTCCATTCTACTCAATAACATCTCTCAGTTTTCATATGAATCATATAAATTGTTAATAATGAATAAACTCAATGTATGGAAATCACATGCTTAACTTTTGTTTTTTACAGCCAAAAAAGAAAAAACAACTTAATTAGATGGAAATTCCAAATTATTAAAATCATTGACTTTAAAAGAAGCAGAATATATTAATCTCTTTAATCTATTGTTGAATTTTGAAAGGAAATGGAAACATGTAATGAGGTTTGATTTTGCGCTCATTCCAAAGTAATCAATAATTGACTGAAATAATTAAATATATATTAGTTATTAATAATTAATTCAACTTAATTAACATTTATTAAATCTACCATTCAGCAGATGTTGCATAAATTCACCCCAGTCTGACTTTTCACAGTGGAGTTTCAGGACATAACCTTTTATCTTTTTTTTTTCATTATTAAAACATATTTTTCTATCCTGTGAGCTGAAGTGATCCATATTGTGATTCTTCTCTGAGTTTCTGTAACTCACCAGCATCCTCTCTATGTTGACCTCCAGCTTCAGTTGTTCTACTGTTTTTCTGGCATCTGCAATCTTGGCCATGTTGTTTGACATCCTGACAGTTTTCCTGCATGCATCAAACATCACATTTTTATCACATATTTATCAAAACCAGAATCAGGGGAAAAAAATAGAATGGTAGAATCTGTGCATTCCACACAGCAAACAGGATGTGACAAATTGCAGTTTGTTGAAGGTATTCATCATGTGATTAGAGTCAGTTTCACTTTGCTTATTAATTCTGCTCCCTGGGTCTCAGCTGCAAGTGGCACCGGCAGGGTCTCAAAGGAGAAGGAGGCCAGGGGAGGGGGAGGTTAAGCAGCACTCTCCAAGGGGGGGAATCCAGTGATGGAGAATGTAAATACACCTAACCCACGCCCCCCACACTAACACATTGCTCTTGTGTTTGTCATACAATACAGATGCACAACTTTTATTTATACTTTCTACTCCACATAATACTTTATTGACACATTTTTATGCTGTTAAGTAACAAACATCAACAAAAGCTTTAAGATATTAAACTGTTGAGAGCATGTAAGTAAGATGAATAAGGATCAGTATTTTGTTGTTTGAGTGTAAAATTTATTACTCAATACAACTGCAGTATATTTATTAATTTATACATTAATGAATTTACTATATTCTCCTGAGACCCAGTAAATAAAAGTTTTGGACTTAAGATGCATAATTGCTGTGATTGGAAACATCATGATGCAACAGTTGTTTTTTTTTTCGGTTACATTTATTTATTTATTTTTTTATGGAACGTCCTTTGCCATGGACATTTTTTTTAAGCAGAGGACAAAAATGCATTGCTGGGTCTTGGGAGGATATATAAAATGATACATATTATAATAATAGGCTATATATAATTACAACAGCAATAAGGGCTATAACATGTTTATAGCCCTCATATAGATATATACTCGGATAAGAACTACATTATTGGCCATGAAGTTGGAATAAAATGTGTTTACCTCCTCTTAAGAAATAACTGTGAGAATGTGATTTACTCTTGGTAGAAAAGTGACTCAATATGTAATCATTGCACCAGGTCAAAGGTGACACTGATGTGTATAAATAGGAATAAAAACAGTAACGTGTCTGAAAACTAAATTATTCCAACTTTATGGACAACAGTGTATATGCATTTACTCAAAATTAATTAAACAACAAAAAAACAAAAACATTTCTTTTTTTTTCCAGTCTTATATTATTGAAAAACAAACTCACCACAACACCGTCTTCAACTGCTGAGTTCCTGGAGTTAAAGTCTGTCTATGTCCAACGAGGTCCTCAACACTAACTTACAGCAATACATGAAATGAGATGAATGGGAAGGATGAGCAGCTTCAATAGGTTACCTCCTTCAAATAATTAGCTGTGGTTCTGCCCCCAGGAAGAGCTCAGTGCTGTGGTTAAAGGCAACATGTGGTGTGACCTTCATCTCTAGAGTCTGTATCACTCACTTACCTCAGATAATACAGGAAACTGCACACGAAGATCAACATTAAAAGCAATTATTGAAAAGCCTGAAGAAAGCCAGATAAAAATGTAAATTATATTGCTTATGGACATATTAATAGGAATGTGATTTTTCATATTTAGCAAAAATAGAGAGGATACAATATTACCGCAGGTTGCAGCTTCACCTGACGGCCTGTAATGAGGAAGCTCCCATGAGAAAAGGCAGAGTTGTTTTCCATGACTATAATTAATTCTTCAGGTTGAAATTCACATTCTAAACAATCTGCAATAGGCTTTAAAAGTCATCCTCAGCAATATAAATGTGTTTCATTTGCATTGACAGCTGCTTTAACGGGTGTAGAAACTGCATTTAAAGACTGAAGAGTTGATGGGTTCAGATTCGACCCCTTTGTCCCAACTGAATGGAGCAAGTCTTATCAAAGTCCAAACATGTGCCCCTAAAAGCTTACTTCTTTTCTTACACCAAACACAAAAGAACATTAGATAACACAGTATGTGGACTTGACGGTAAATGAATGAAATATTTTTAAGACAATAGAGCTTTTGTCTGTTATCCTTCGCAGGCTGCCAGTCTTTCCTGCAGAGCTGACAGTTATGCCGCACAGCAGCAGGAGGCAAAGTGCAGTGTTGTGGAGTGAAATGTCAAGTGCATCATTAGCATTTGTTTCCCAGTAGTAATTGGTCTCACTCTGTGGAGGATACAGGACCATATGAGTAGGGAGGGCTGTTATTTCACCTGATGTCTCTGAGGGGCCAAAGGTAGAAGTGATTCACCTCGAATTATGTTACATAACACATTTAAGGAGAATCTACAGGATCTGCTAAATCTGACTGATACGGACCTCGACCCTCCAGCCAGACAGCCTACAAACACATTTACAAAAGTGTTTCATGACGGAAGCAGGAAAGAGGACAAAATCCCTATGAAGAAAAATGCTTCCAGGATAAGAATAGTGAAACTGTACTAAATGTGGGTCTAAAGGGGGAGAAAATCAAACATAGTGTAGTTTTTAAGACACAGTATTAGATCAAATTCAACAATCTGTGAAGGGAATGTTTGCCAGTGCACATTAGAATGCATTCCCTTTCAGACTCCTTCTAGTGTAACATTGAAAATCTAATCTAATCTATTATATAAACCTGTGCACATATGTAATAACACTTATATCTTGAAAACAGTAGCCAACCAGCACATTTACTATTTGTTTTTTTAATTCATCTTATCAAAGTATGTAAGATTCAACACATTTTATCTCTGAAACAGATCCCCCCCAAAATTGTAGACTAATGCTATTTATCACTTGGTAATCTATTATATCTAATCAGTAAAAACTTGTAGGCTGTAGGTTGTTGAATTTACTCAGGAATATCCGTTCTGACACCCAGAAAAAAAAGGGTCTGAAAAAACTGTTGCATCATGCTGTCATCAATCAATGTTAAAAAAAAAAAAAAAGCCAATTTTTTTTTTTTTAACTTCCCTAGGTCTCAGGAGGATATAGAAAATTATAATATGATGCACAAATGAAAATAAATAAATGCGTTACTGCTCTGTCTAAAATCAACTAAAACCGTTATAAATACTGCTTTATAAGCTCAGTTATATCATCCACTTTATAAATGTATTCTAATGTAATAAATACTCGAATTAGCTTAGCCTATTTGATTAATGACAGAATGTTGGCTACCTGTAGCTAACTTTAATATTGTCCATTTTGGCCAATTCTTCAGATATTTGAAAACTATTTGCTGGTTGATGGCAGTAATACGGTAGTGTTGGTAGAATCCCGGTGGTTTATCAGTATTTTATTTTTCGGATTGTGAGCAGGGTTGTACCATTCTCCTGTGGTGGGCGTGTATGAACATGAGTTAGCCAAAGTGATAAATGACGTTAGTGACTACAGTTAGCTAAAATGTCTCTTTTGCATGTCAGCTGAAGGAAAGGCTTTTCCTTAAACGTCTTCGCGAAATTAATCGACAATTTACTGAGAAAGACCTGTATCGTTTGGGCTAGCCAGTTAGCGTTAATCTTTAATTTTCCAATTGCTAATACATCCAAGACTGTGACTTTAAAGGACGACGGAGATTCAGTGTGCTAGCTAACGTTAGACAGAAAAATACTGAAATGCTTTTGATGTGAATAACCATCATTTCATTTAGTCACCGCGCACATATCTCGCCAGCATTAGAGCTGGATTTCTATCTACCATGATGTATGGGAGATCTGGATGACAGGAAGATGGCGAGTGGGATTGGAAGTGAGTAACGTCGGTACATAGCAAATGTCATGACATGCTATCCGTTAGCAGCCACTATATCGTGCTATTTTAATGTTACTAACAACTTCCTACATGGCTGCGTCCGCTCCCTGCAGGAGAGTCAGAGGATCTGATCAGTGTCATCACGACTTGACAGCTTTGTTTACTCTAGTGCAGCTTCCTAATTATCAGTAAGACACGCTTTATGTGGGCTGAGTCCTGACAGCTCTGTGTTCTGAACTGCTTGCAAAGACAAGCTCAAGTCATTAAGAAAACAGTCAAGGCCTGAGACAGGGCTTGAAGGGTATCTTGCATTCATATCTTGCATTATGTATCATTTGTCCGTATTTTTCCACATTTACAGAACACAAGCTTGTGGTTATTGGACCAACGGAGCCATGGTCAGTAAGGGAGAAGTTGTGTTTGGCCACATCTGTCATGAAGAGTGGAGATCAGAACTGGTATTGTGTTTATTTGCTGTTTCTCAAATGGAATATTCTGATTGTATGTGATTTTTTTTAAAAATCTGTATTTGTGTAGCCACTTTAAAGGTGATAGATCCCCTACATGTTAGTTTAAGGTTTAACACATTCATTCATTCTTTGTCTCACTAAAGATATGATACTTTCAGACACAATGGCTTTTTTTTTTTAGCCTTCTTCCCCCTCCAGCTGTAGTTTACTCTCACCTTACAACATACACATAAGATTCATTTGTCAAAGTTTACATGGGTACAACTTTGTGAAAGAGGAGGATGTTTCCCTGCCTTTTATGTAATGTATGCTGTATGCAACCACAATGCTAAACATGAGCAGAGAATATTCATGACTCTGTTATGAATGTATGATGACTAATCTGTTTCATAATTATGCAGAAATGCATTTAACAGATAATGTGAAATATTGCTGGAAATATTCTTCTCATTTTAGTCATTTTATTTTAAATATCCATGGGTTTTTTTTTTTAGAGACCGTTGCCAAGAACATATGTGTTCATGTAACTGTTGTACTGAGTACTTAAGTTTGTAATAACAACATTAATAACATGTATTTTTCTTTACCAAAATAAAAGTAGAATGATGCCCCGTTTCCTTAGTTGGAGTCTGATAAGCAGGAACAGCTTTTTTCTGCATGTGTGCTTTTTACATCACGTTAAATCAGCCGTATTAAAATGCATGAACAGTTAACCTAATTTTACATCACACTGAACTTCAGTATAAACTGTGAAATCTAAAATGATCCAAATGGTTTATAGCAGTTATACAAGGAAGAGGAGGTCACTTTAGAGTTTTCATCCTGAAATGGCTTAAACTTTTACAGGGTCTCTGTCAGTCGAGCCATCAAACCATTTGCAGAACCTGGTAGACCACCTGACTGGTTCTCTCAAAAGGTATAGCGCATTCAGAGCTCACTACATACACAAGCTGAATTCATGATCATCTTTGTTGCTTTTGCTTTGTTATATTTAATCATTTTGTTTTCCTTCATTGCTCTTTTGACCACTTTCACAGCACTGTGCCTCAAAATATTCTGAGCTGTTGGAAACAACAGAAGCTCCCAAGTAAGTTCTGATTTAAATATTTGTATAATTGCAATCATGCAGTATATTGTTTGGTAAATGCACTGGAAGTATATAAAACACCACAGTGTTCAGAATGTTAATTATGTTTATTTCTGTAGACGGAAACGTGGTGAGAAAGGAGAAGTTGTGGAGACAGTGGAGGACCTGATAGTCCGCAGGCTCACAGCTGAGAGGATTGAAGAACTAAAAAAGTTTATCAAAGAAACACAGGAGAAGCACAGGTAAGAACATATCAATTTCAACAGTATGAACACAAAAACATAGATGTGAAAAAGATAAGAGATGTGGATTTTTCTTTCTATAGGAAGCTGAAGAGAGAGGCTGAACTGATCCAAGCCGGCCACTTAGACTCAAAGCTAGAAGATTTATGGGAAGAAATTCTTCAGTAAGAAACAACCTGTCTGTGGGATGTCTTTAAATAATGGTGACATGTTTTTTTCTGTTCATAAAGTTTAGTTGTAATGTTAGATATGGTTGATTGTTCCACTTTTGTCTTCCAGAAAGAAAAAACAGGAAGAAGAAGAAGCAGAGATAAAAAGAAAGAGCACAGATGCAGCGTATCAGGGTACTACTTCCCTTTAAACTGGGCAGTCTGGGAGAACAAATTAAAATTAAAAGGATTTTTGAGGAAAAATGATATTCTCGACAAAATTAAAAGGACACCTTCTTCTTGAAAAAGAACATATAGTTTTTGTTTGAGTAAAAAAAAATGTGCAATTTTCTTTCTATGCTGTCTCACTCTTTCAGCCAGACAGGTGGCAAAGAGCACTCCTAAGCGAGTGCCAGGCGTCACCATGCATTCGCCCACCGGCTGTGGTTCCCCAAGCCAGGAGTTCTCACCAGGTGACTCACTTGAATGCTTGACACTGGATCTTGCATCTACAAAAAATGTAAGTCAGAGGCCTACATTGCTTTTCAGTAACCATATCATCACATGGACCATCCCAAGATTTTTAAGAACATATGTTGGATCAAAGTTTCTTGTCAAGTTTTCTGTAGATCAGCCAGTTTGTGCCAAGTTAAGCTTGAATAAGAAAAAAAAATCTCAACCAAACCTTGAGCTATGGCCGTGCCTACCTGATGGAAAGAGTGTGCTTAATGTATAATTATTAACCCATAAAGACCCAGTGCTACTTTTATGGCACATCTCAAATGATGTTTTCTCTCTATTTCCTCTTCCTCTTAGGGATTTTTCACCCTTTCTTATTTTGTTATCCTTTGTATTTTGCATTTGTCAGTGTAAATCATGTATTTTTTCCCATATATTTAATACACTGATCATGTAGCTGTTCATTAAAGCTCAGATAAAAATCAAAGGTTCATTCATTCATTCATTCATTCATTATCTGAACCCGCTTTATCCTCAGTAGGGTCATGGGAAAATCAAAGGTTATTATATCAAAACAGAAAAAAATGAGGAAAAAGTGACTTTTTCAACAAAACATATCATTTATTAAACATAAAAACAAGTGTCGCCATCCACCATCATTTATCAAACTCCATGGGTTTTACTGGTGAATCAGTGTTATAGAAGATAACAGTGTTTCCATGGTAACTACGGAGCCTGTGAACATCCAAATAGGTCATATATGATGACCATGAAAAGATGACAAACTGTATTTTACACCAATTATTTAGATGTATTGATAGTATGAGTGGATCAACAGGTATTAAATATTTTAGATCAGTAGTTGATTTTGGTCCCCAGCGGCTGTTTGGGTCTTGATGGGTTAATGTTTGACTTTTATAGATGTAATGCCTCACAGTATCTTAACAACTATGTAGACCAACACTGACTTGATTAATGATCTTCCACATGATCTATCCTGGCTGTTAACAGAGCTGTTTAGAGGTTGATCATTTGAAGTATTTTTGGATTGGTATGGTACTGTAACATAAAGCACCTCCACCCACAGCCCTTCTTTTTACTTGTGTCTGTCACCAGGCTTCAGGATCAGCCAGGTTAATACCTTTGGCTGAATCTCCTGGAGCTAACGAAGACATCAACCACGGGACACTCCTGGACGACTCCACACAAAAGAAGCTCTTGAATCAGAAGGCAACGCCACCGCCATCTCCACTCCTGTCCGAGTTACTGAAGAAAGGCACTATCTTGCCTGCAAATTCCAGACTGGTATGCTTAATGGACTGGCAAGCATATATCTGTCATCTGTTGTTGTGTTGTTATTGAATGTGGAAACATATTGACAGACAGCAGTATATTACTGTGTATGAATCAGCATTTCCATGTTTTCTGATTTTTTGACCTCTTTCTTGAACACAAATAATATGAAGACTGCAAATGGAAAATATAAGTTAACCTGTTCCTGTGTGTTTTTATTCCAGATTGGGGAAGGTGACCTCTCTGCTGGTCACATGACAGGATCAGGAACCTCCCCTAGCCTACCTGTCTCTACAGGTGCTCATACTTTTATCATTTTTACCCTCACCCCTCCCTGCAGGGTATTGTCATTAGCTTGTTGTCTGTCTGTCTGCCCTTATGTGCAAAAGCTCTGGCATACACCAGTAGTTCTCCAGATAGTCAATGATAAGGAAACCTTGGCTTGGACTGAAGGCTGAGGGTTTTCACGTTATGTTTACAAATAGAGCTGCTTCATATGAGTGAATATGAAAAATGTCTGCAAACTGATTTTAGTAACACTTCAAAGGAACATTTTAATATTTAATATTATGAAAAAAAGATGTAACTGAATTTTAGCACTCTGAGTCTCCGATTCGTGTTGGAATCAAACCCAGGACCTTATTGCTGTGAGGCACAACTGCTATCCACTGCACCACCAGGTCGCCCACACTAGCTAATATTATTTATTGGTTATCATGTTATCATTTCAGTGGTCTGACCCACTTGAGATCATACTGGGCTAAATGTGGCCCCTGAACTAAAATGACTTCGACAACCCTGGTCTGGAGTCTATTTAAATACTGCAGGTGTTGTTCCATTTCTTACCTTTGTGTCATTGCAAATCAGTATCTGCCTTTTGATGTTTTATAGATATAAATGACATTTGGGTGGAGTCATAGAGGATTATGATTTTATCATAAGGTTTCATCACATTGTAAACTGTACACCATCAAAAAAAACAACCATGTTAATAAAATAGTCATAATTCACTAATATCATCTGCTTTTACTTTTAATTCCAAAACTAAGCATTCTATATAAAATGCTACTTGTGATTTCCAGTAACTGGTAGCCTACTCATAACCTCTGTAACTTCAAATCTCAGCTTTACTTAGTGTGTTAATGTGTGTGAATGCTTGTGTGACAGGTGCACCAATGTTGTCTCGTCTACTGGAGGCTGGCCCCACTCAGTTTTCAGCCCCGTTAGGTTTTATGGTCAATGCAGACTCTGGGTCCAGTGTTCCTGTCTCTGCTGCAACACCAGCCACTGTGGACACGAATGTTTCAGGATGTGCAGGTCTGTGAAACTGAACCATCCACACATCCAGTTATTCTTTTTGTCACCTAATATTTTATCCATAGATTACATTTTTGTCGTGGTTTACTTACATCTTTGTTTGAGGACAATTTCAGTTAAAATGAAATTTAACCTGTATTTGTTTGAGCACAAAAATAGAATGACAACTTAGTATATTATATGTACATGTATTATAAGACTGTACAATTATACTATCGACAGGATGTGATATTTAAAAAAGATTAAAAAAATAAAATTATATA
>JAPTYQ010000007.1:18447480-18463053 GCA_029814465.1 Ostorhinchus cyanosoma
CACAATTTATTTAAGAGATGATTACAAATTTTACAAATCACTGTATAATATACTTTTATTGTGTCACAAATTATACACTATACTAATACTTATCGTTAATAGGCCATTCCATGTGATCTTTTTATATAAAGCTATTCACAGAGAACGTGCTGTTTTGTGATATGTATTGTTCTCTGGGTACTGGCTGGTATTACATTTTATTTCATGGTTGTGAGATTCTCCAGCCTTAATGTATTCTTTAAAGAGCAAAGTCACTGAAGTGCCACAAAACTGAGTTAGGATCATAAAATAGCTATGCTTCTAACTGATCATTTACACGGAAACAGGAATCTCCACTTTAATCCAATGTGTGTCTGAATAAATAACTATGAAAAGGAATTTTGAAAGACATAACATCCTGTTCTTTTCTATGTATGTAGAGCGTGATGTGATGGTGCCATCTATGCCCCCTGGATGTCCCACCATCTCAGCCGGAGATAAGATGTCAGAGCTCAGTGAAGAAGACGTGACTGTGTCCTACATGGGAGACGAACTGGACTTAAAGACAGTGGGGGACATCATAGCAATCATTGAAGACAAGGTGACCAGTATCATACATTTCCACAGATATCACTTGACAGCAAATTCTAAAACAAGCATGAATATAAGATGGGACAGAGTATGAAGGTTTATAGTTCATTCATTATTTGATATTATTATTATGAGAGTACTGAGTGTATTATTGAAATATTCTTCTACAGGCTGATGAGACTGCAGAGGCGTTGGATGCAGCTGCAGTGGAGGCTGCTCTGTCACTTTGTGAGGAGAATGGTCATGCTCTGGCCGGTGACTGGGAAGCTGGGCCTTTTCAGCCCCATGAATCTCATCCCACAGTGGCCCCTGGAGAGCCACAGTCTTCCTCTCATCAGACTAGCCTGGTGGGAAATACAGAAGGGTTAGAAGTGCATGGTGGGACTTCAGCTCCGCTTTCCTCATTGTGCAATAGTCGAGATAACTGCCTTGCAGCATTCCCTGTAGGACTAAGGGGCCTTTCTCCCACCTCCTTATCCTCCTGCAACTCAAGTTTGGACCACTGCCACCCTGGAGCACGTCAACAGTCCGAGGCAGTGAGGGACACTAGAGACCAGGTGCAGCGGGAAAGCCAAATGTCAACAAATGTTACCATAAAAAGTGAGAGTGAGAAGTGGGCACAGCAGAGACCCGATAAACCACATGGAGGTATGTGCATCCATATGTAAATAATAGTATTCACTTGCGTCACAACATGCAGTTTGCATGCAACTATGCATTTTGCGTAACCATTTCTTTGTTGTTATTCATCTTTGCTATCTCGGCAGACTCAGTATTAGAAGATAGGCCACTGACAGAAAGGCATCTCAAGGTATAGCACCCAATGAGGACAGAGCGAACATGATGCTTGTAATTGTTCTGAAATGCAGTGTGCGTAGCTCCACAGTATCCCTGTACTGTAAGCTGCCTTTGAATCCTTCTGTATCTGTCTCCAACTTTGCAGGAGATGAAAGCAAAGGAGGTATCACATGTAGGGGGAGGGGGAATTGCCTGCAGGAATCAAGTGAACATTGAGGTCAACGGGCCAGGAGTGTGTGGAGTAAAAGTGGAGGAGGAGGACGGAGCTGAGGCATTTCTGTCCGAGCCAGATGGAGAGACGGAGCTAGAACCTGCGGCCAGCGAGAGTGAGGATGGGTACAGCCTCCACACGGCGTCCTCATCTCTGCAACTCAACACAGCTGCAGACTCCATCCCCAGCAGCCCTGCCTCATCTCAGTTGTGAGTGCAACACACTCACACTCACAGCAGGGGAAGGATGTCGCCATTTCTACTGAATGCATACAGAGTAGTTTTCACAATGGAATGTGTTTTTCCTGAGAATATATGAATTCAATCATCCCAGTTTCAGCTGGGAAAAAAAGAGCCATGTGTACTATTTATAACCTTTGCTCTTGCACTTGGACACTTTGCCCATAAGTTTGTTTCTTTCTTTTTGAAAAATCACAAGGCACACCACTAAACAAAAATGTCACAAAAAGTATATTTATTGAAATATAATGCACATCTAGTCTCAATCTACTTACTTAGTGTGCAACCTGGGCCTATTTAGTTGAACACAAAGCTGGTATTCTTGCAAGAATTGAAAAAGACACACAAGTCTTCCTCAACAGCTCTGAGTTTCTCTCTTTTTTCTTAATAGCAGTCACGCTTGAAAAGCCTACCTCGCATAGACACAGTAGGTTGTGGAAAAAGGGAACAGAACTGAAATAGCTTTATTTGTCAGAATGGGGAACTCCTTGGCTGCTGTCATAAGACACTATCAACAGCACACACCACATCGGGGCTGGTTCACTTTCCCTTTGCAAAGTACTACTGAAAAAAAAAACGATGGTTTCTCAGCCACAGTGAAGCTGCTACTTCTCATCTGTTTTCTTAAGGACCATGTTCATATTCTTACCCACATTCAATCATTCATTCCTTTTGTGGGCCCTTTGAAGGTTCCCAGAGATGCAGGAGTCTATCTCAGCTATCACAAGACAAACAGGTGACCAATGACAGTTGTTACAACAGTTTAAATAAGGGCATGGAATGACCATAAAATAGTGATTTTATTTTCATTTGTCAGTTTCCTGGACAGAGTCAGTGTTCATAGGGGACTTGATTTTCC
Organism: Ostorhinchus cyanosoma; assembly: GCA_029814465.1. Classification (NCBI taxonomy): domain Eukaryota; kingdom Metazoa; phylum Chordata; class Actinopteri; order Kurtiformes; family Apogonidae; genus Ostorhinchus; species Ostorhinchus cyanosoma. The sequence goes on from JAPTYQ010000007.1 coordinate 18,450,158, forward strand.
TTCTTACCTTTTTCAAAACGTTGTACACAGTCTGAAAGAGGTGTCACTTCTGTTGTAACAATGTTTAGCTTATGAGCTATTGATCCTTTGACCTCTGTAAGTTCTCAAAATCTGGAAATGTTTTTCCAAATTCATCAAAGTTACAAAAGTTGGTAGGTGTTACAAATCTGTCTGCACAAATTCTAAATCAATCTGTGCAAATATAAGAGCGGATTTTTATAACCGAAAGTACAGACTTATACATTTTCCCTGATGAACTGGTGGTTGGATCTGTGAAATTCTTGTTTACGGTTTTGTCACTGACATGTGACTCATTGTGGTTTCAATGTGCTTTATTTTGGCAACAAACACACACCATTGCTGCTGTTGTCTGCCTTCATGTACATTTTTTCTCACTGACTTGTGCAGCTCTATGTGCAGTGAAGACCAGGAAGCTTTACAAGCACAAAAGATCTGGAAGAAAGCCATTATGCTGGTGTGGCGAGCAGCAGCCAATCACAGGTTAGAATGTGAACATCCAGATAGTGATGCTGAACTATAGGTATCTCATATAGTTCCTGAATTATCTGAAGCATTACTAAAACAAATGTTATTATTGTGTATCTTTTGTAGGTATGCAAACGTCTTCCTGCAGCCAGTAACTGATGAAATTGCACCTGGATACCACAGTATTGTGCACAGGTATGGCCAGAAGAATATTCAGTCATTAGACCATCAAGTCATCAAAAAATACGGTTATGCAATCAAGTATTAATTCCTGTGTGTATCATCATGACTAAAACAGACAGAAAAGAAAACATGGAATGCCTAAAAGCACTTTTTTGTCAGTACAATGCCATAGCTATTGATGTAAGAACTGCAGTGATTTTGATTATTATCAAGAAAACATGGAAAATCAGCTCTGAAATGAAACTGTTAGGAGCTATTTTTGTTGTTATCATTATATTTGTCCAAACAAATGTGCCTTTAGTTGTACCAGGCATTAAAATGAACAAGAAATTGGAAAAAACAAGGGTGGTCTAATAATATTTTCTGCGACTGTATGTAGTGTGGACATATTTTTCATACAACACACCACTGTGGATTTTCTGACATGAAGTCTACTCTTTTAAACCCATATATGTGCTGTGGATTTACAGGCCCATGGACTTGGCCACAATAAAGAAGAACATTGAGACCGGATTGATACGGACCACGGCTGAGTTCCAGCGGGACATCATGCTGATGTTTCAGAATGCGGTCATGTACAACAGCCTCGATCATGACGTTTACCACATGGCCCTGGAGATGCAACGTGACGTCCTGGAGCAGGTCCAGCAGTTTCTCGCGACCCAGCTCATCATGGAGACATCTGAGTCTGGTATCAGCGCCAAGAGCCTGAGGGGCCGTGAGAGCACACGCAAACAGGACTCTACTGACAAGGTGCTTCACTAGAGTTTTGACAAAAGCAGAGTTCAGAAGAAGAGACAAGGGTGAGAAAACAGTCTGACTTAAAGGTAGAAGACAGTCATAGTTAAGATCAGTGGCCATTTTACAAAGCATGCCAGCAGATTTAGATTTAAATATGGCTAAATGTGGCAATTATTTATCTCAAACATTAAAAAAGTTTATTAGAAGACAGGAAATTAATCTTGAAATTTATGGTATGCTTTGGAAATGGATGGCGATAATGAAAAGCACAGACAGTATTTGTAGATAATGGGGGAAAACAGAGAGATCCACCGGTATTGTCCTTTTACTCCCATTCTCTGTAATAAATCTGATTGTGCTGGGTCAAAGGATCGTACCAGAGGTTCTAAGCGTTTTAGCCCATTATCTCTAAGGTCCATGTACTTTCCTGTTAGTGATTTCTCACAGTATCTCTGTTTCTATGTTGCTTTTCTACCTTTCACAGAGCCACTAGTTTTCATTCATTTCAAGGACAGTATTTAATGTGTCGACCGATTTACAGATGGCTATAAAATTTGAAGAAAAAAAACCCTCAAAACCACAAATGATCAAAAATGAATCTTGTCAAAGTTGAGTTGAAGCTGAGCTGTTCGGCATCTGATGTCTGCGTCTTACCTTCTACCGCGAAACAGTTTTAATGCATTTATCAGGCATCAAGTAAAAATGTAAAAAAGATCATTGTAAATATGAAAAATATGGCAAACATGCTTTGAATTAACCACCTTGAATTGATTCAGCTTTAACATAAGTTATTGGATGTATTGACATTTTCTGATGAATATCACGTCACAAAATTTTTTAGACATTGGTATCCGTTATTGTATCTGTTATTTTACTACAATGTACTGTTATATTTTAGGATTTGCCAGATTTGCATTCCTCAAATCGCAGCCTGGCGTATATGTGTCAGTAGGCGATGTAGGGATGTCATATTTTTTGATCACACATAAATAACATACAACTTCAAACTGAGGAAAAGGTTTTGTTTTTTTTTACAGTCTTTCTTCTTCTGTGGTTTGTATAATTCAAATGTGTGTCATGCACATCAGGTCCAAATGCCGAAAAGAATTAAATAATACTTCCACAAAGCAGTAACTCCTTAAAGCTCCTCTGGCCACCTCGGTCCTTTATCCTTGATGTTTTATGTGCAACTGAGGGAACTGTAACATCCTTCAACATTGCTCTCAGGTCACAATCGAGCATCAAGGAGTTAAGTAGCCGAGAAGGTGTAAAATAGGGAATTTAGAAGAGTCTTGGGAGTCATTTTACATGCTGATTATTATTATTATTATTATATCATCATCATCATTAATAAATAAAACCACTAGTAATCCCATCTGAAAGGTTGAAAATGAATATAAAGCTTATTGGTATGACCGTAAACAACTAAAAGTCGGCTCCTTGTAAAGCTGGATTGTCAAAAAACCCTTTGTTACCCTTTGAGCTTATATACATACAGTATATGTTTCCCTCTAATCAGTATATGACACTTAATCTTTTAAACTTCTTTCCGTTCACCTCTGAGTCCCAGCTGATGTGCATCATTTTGCTCTCACAGGACACTGTCTCCATGTCCTCTCCTGCCTTTCTTCTTTCTCTTTTTGTAAGTACAACTTTCTACAGCTTCAGAAACTTTCCTCATCCTTTCCTTTTCTTTACAAATCAATCTGTCAGTATTAATTTCTCCACCTCCTCTTAGAAACCAGAATTTGAATATATTACTCAGAGCGTCCAGGGACTTAAAAATCTTAACGTCTTCTGGCCTCTTCTTCTGTTTTACTGTAGGATGGAGGCACTAGGGGGCGCCGTTGTGCCATGGAAGCTGACCTCAAGATGAAGAAATGAGCCTGGGAAGATTTTATTTGACAGCGTCCTGAAGTTGAAGTGAACTGTGAAATACTTTTCAGACTCTGTCGGCTGCATGGATGCACACTTTAAATACAATGAGCGTTAACGGGGAGTGCACTCTAGATTAACTGGGTAGACTGTAAAGTGTAGGAGCTCATTTCAGACAGCTGCACAGACAAGGATTACATACAGTATAATCCCATATTACAAAGGGGCATTGAAACGACTAGGTTAAACCTCTCATAGACATAGCTGCAAACTAAGCCTGCTATAACATATGTCAGGTTGTAAAAATGAAGACGAGTATGGAAAGAAGCAGCGGTAATTTGTTAAACTGCAGGCCAAAGATTGTGATTCATTTCTTATTTTTAAATACCCTAAGCCCCAGAAATGAAATATGCAGGCTCACATATTAATTTCAGATAACATTTTCACTGTGGATAAAAAAAAATGTTTTGTTTTTTATTATTATTTTTAATTGTGTTGATATTTCGTTTGTGCCGAATTGATTTTTACCACGGATACGCTTCCTGTGAAACAGTACTTATATACATTTTCTTACTAATTTTCAGTGTTTTAAGCAAATGTCACGGTTCAGCTCGTCTGTATTAATCTATGTTATAATCTTTAACCTTAAAATGTCAACAATAAAACTAACTAGAGGGCACTAAAAATGCTTCTTCCGTTTCATAGTATGTATAAATACCAAAACACAAGTAGTTTTGTTACTGCTATAGTTATTTACTGCTGTTGAAGTCCTCTTGTTCGTCCTCTTTCCTTTTCTAACTCTTAACCTCGCTGTGTTTGAACTGCCCTGTCAGAAGCAACGTTCTGTTATTGAGTTGTGCACAAGTCAGTGAAAATGTTTTGATATTCATTTGCAAGTGTGAATAGTTAGCATTTCATATATCTGCCTTTTTTCTTTCTTTCTTTCATTTTTTTTCTTTTTTTTTAAATAAAGTCTTGCTTTTGTGAAATTCAGGACATTCAAGTTTCATGTTTACCACAGGGAAAAATGCAGGAAAGTATTGAAGTTTCATCAAAAAGCTTCAATGAACTGTTTGCTACTTAACATAAGACACACATCGGGATTTAGTATTAGTTTTTACCTTATCGTGTGTCTAAATGTATACCTGATAATTGTTTTGAGCAATATGCAGTACCATTTTTATGAAAATATTCTATAATAGTGTGCAAACCTGTGTTACCTGTATGTAAAGGAGCAATCAAAACAAACAAACACATAAAAGTCAAATGTATTCTTGTAACATCTTTAATTCTCTAGTGTTTTTGGCTGAAAACTGAATTCCGCAGTGCTTTGTGGCTCACATGTTATGAATGATATCAAAACCTGATTTGTGAGTGTCACAGTAAAGGTTTTTTTTAACACGTTTGCATGTGGTCCTGAATATTCTTATCGACATCTAGTGTTAGCAGTAACGAAGATGTGTTCGCCCTAAAAATAAATACAGAGATAAAAACACTCAGGCCTCTCTCTAAGGATGCATGCAACAGTAACGGTGTGTAACACAGGGTTAAATTAACGTTAACTAAAAAGTGCTTAGATGAACCTGAAAGTTTCACATTGAGAATGAGAACAGCTAAGGCAGTTTGGCAGTCTTAGTGCACATGAAAACAAACACCAGGGTTTGACAGGGTTAAAATACTCCAAATCATCATTCTACTGACTTCAGTTGACAAGCAAAAGCTGTGGGGGAAAGTTAGTTCTATTCCAAACATAATTAAAAATCACATCTTTTTTTTTTTTTGATTAGGTTTTCCATTGAAACAGTCTGCTTTATAATACAACCATATAAAGTAAGTGTGCAGGATTTATAAAACGTCTAAAAAATCTGGGCTGAAAATCTTTTTTTTTTTTTTTCTCGAGCAGATAATCACAAACTGTGTGCAGGGTTCAAGGACAGAAAGTATTGCATGTGAATTTATCCCATTACAGACATCGCTCACACACAATCCTCCAATATCCATCAGGTGTAACACACACGGAAGGACTGTGAACGGGCTTTTTGGTTGAAGTGGACCTCTTCCTTATCAGAAACCGAAATTTCCTCCTGAGGACTTGGCCTCACAACACACACTTTCTAGATACTGAACAGTGTCTGCAGCTGAAGCAGTTAGTAACAGTTCATGTCTCCTGACCAGTGCAAAGAACAGAACATATGTGCACATGGAGGGCAAGGGAAGCAGGAAGCATGAAGGACAGCGCTTCATTTTGGCAAGTATAACCGTAGTACATTTATCAGTAGAATGCAGCTATTTTAAGTACAATTCCTCCTCCTCCTATTGCAACAGAGCCGGAAAAACCACAGTATAAGTGTTACAGATCTGTTATTATGCCTGATTTGTCTGTTTACACAATAAATAACAGCTCCTCTGTCTTTTCACAGAAGCTTTAGTTAGAAGACTACAGTGTAATTTAAGTCACTGTTTTTAACAATTTCCTACAAGAAACAGGAGCCAAGATGTTCAAGTGACATTCACTCTATTAACTATCGAATAAATAAACTTAAATTTCAGCGAGGACGCAAAAACTGTTGAGAAAATAAATACAGCTAAAGCACAAATCCTGAACAAATGTGTGAACGTACAACTACCTTCATAACCCCCGAAGGGAATCCCCACGTCGTGCCGTTTCTATAAGAAAGTTTAAAGGCTCTGAGACGTTGTACAACACTGCCACAATGAGTTTGTACCATGCCGCTACCACCGCAGACGGCGCCGGCAGCCAACATGCAACTCTATTTTCTATCATTCAAGAGGAGAGAAGGCACATTGTTTCCAGTGGCATTGTCTCCCACTGCACCGTACCCAAAAAAAGATTTCTTTCAAAAGTGGCCAGATTAGATAGACTACGTACTCTAATAAACTGTATTATTGTCTAGTTTTAAGATGAGTCTGCAAAGAAATGTTTCCTCCTCTCAAACTGTCCTCATTTGCCTCTTTGACGCCCGACCAGTCGATGCAGTTTCTCACAGTTGTCCAGCCTCATCGACTCTGCCTTCTGTTTTAGCCGCTCATCTCGGTACAGCTGCCCGAGGTTTGCCAAGTCTGATTCTGCAAAACGGAACAGAATGACACATAAAGCTATACATCAGGTATTTGTATATTCAATGTTTACACGAAAAAAAAGATGATCTAAACATCTCTTTACACACAGGCCCGTCACAATCATAACACAGTCTGGTCAGTCATAGGAGTCTACTTCCGTTATTCTGTAGGACTGTGATAATCATATCCAGTGACAGGAATATTGTTTTCATGCACAGTTGGGCTCATAAGTTTACATACACTAGCAGAATTTGTGATTCTTGGCCATTTTTCAGAGAATATGAATGATATTACACTCTTTCACTTGTGGCTAGTGGTTTGGTGAAGCCATTTATTATCAAACAAATGTGTTTGCTCTTTTAAAATCATACCAACAACAAAAACTATCCAAATGGCCCTGATCATAAATTTACATACCCTAGTTCTTAATCCTCTATATTGGCCCCGCCCCTTTAACATCAGTGATGGATGGAAGTCTTTTGTGGAAGTTGTGGATCAGACACTTTATTTTCTCAGATGGTAAAGCTGCCCATTCTTCTTGGCAAAACACCTTTAGTTCCTTTAAGATTTTGGGTTTTCTTGCATGAACTGTGCAGGAGACTGAGATGGACACTCCTTCGCCTTCACTTTTTTCTGCTGTTCCAATGACAGGTCGACTTGGCCTTATGTTTTGGGTCATTGTCATGTTGGAACATCCAAGACCGTCCCATATCGGGGCATGTAAACCTATGAGCACAACTGTATACGTGTAAGTTTTTCATGTTTTCTTGCATTCTGTTTTATTTCTAAGGACTAAAGTAGGTTAACTTTGGTTGCATATTTGAAATAAATATTTCATCACTACATTCACCACATTTTTCACAGTCCCAGATTTGATTGACTTTTTACAGTACAGGTTTCAATCATACAACCCATGGGCCAAAAGTCCGACCCACTTGAGACAGTATTAGGCTGAATGTGACCCCTGAACTAAAATGAGTTTGGCACCCCTGCTTTAAAGGATGCCATCTTGTTCTGTGGTGTTTCCTCTTAATGTTGTAAACTATAGGGAATAAAATACAAGGACACATCACACCTGCAGCTGATAGGGCTTCACATTCCTGCTGATTTGAAATCATATTATGATAAAAAAAAAAGTAGGAATGTGGGTGAGGATGCTGTTGGTTGTTGGGTCCCCTATCTATAAGCACATTTGTTTTTTTTGGGGTTCTCCTTTCATGTACATCTGTTGTCAGCTACTTATGTATAGTATATTTTCATTTCTGTGCATGAATAAAAATATCTAAATCTGAATCCAGCTACAGTATATGAACTATAAGAGGCTTTCCCTTTCTTGCTTACTTTGCTGTTTTTCCTTCCAGCAGCTGCTCTGCAGGTGTTCAATATAGTCACTTTCTATGGTTTTCTCCAGCTCATCCAACGCAGCACCACGATATTCCTTCTCAAAACTTTTATCCACATAATATGGCACGCCCATGTGCTGTGTTTCCCTGGACACCACAAGCCCCATGGCCCTGAAATACAGAATATTAAATTATCCGCTGATACCATGATAGTAAACATGATAAGACCTGGGAACTTGTCAATACTGTCGTCAGGCTGATTATGAAACAGACTTACGGTTTATAAAAGAGACTGTAGGGAGGGTTAGTGGCCATCATCTGAGTAAACACTGATATGAGGATTAACACCAGCACAGGAAGAAGCTGCAGGAGAGCGGTGAAGGTGTTCTGTGGGAAGATGAAATCAGCACAGATGAGGCAGCATATAATACTGAACGTAGGCTGCATGGTACACTGCATGTCTAAGCAAAAACAGCACTTTAGATGGAAAAAAACCACCGTCCTCCATTAAAGGCACTCTAGTCATGCGGAGAGTAAATGAGTGACAGGCAAATCATTATGGAAAACAGCAAAGTGAGAAATAAAAAAATGTGCCTCTCAAACTACATGTCTTTTAATGGTTAATCAATGCCTCATGAGTTAAATAATGATATGAAATAATGACATAACTTCAGAAGTAGGTCATTATAGTGTTGTGTGTATTGAAATAGGAACTGTGAGTCACTGACTTGACTCTGGTTGTCCTCCACCACCTCCTCGCGCCTCTCATAAGTACGTCGACGACGAGGTTGATAGAACTGCGAGTAGGAGGATCCCTGGTTAGTGTACACGTGGACGTTTCCTGGAAGGAGACAAGACACACTCATGTAGTATCTAAGCTGTCGTATCATGCTTCAATGTCCACTTCCTAATGGACTAATCAGAATACATTCAGAATTCTGAATGTATACAGTGTAAAATTTCTTGAGCAAACATTTTTCTACTGTATATTTATGGATTTATTTGTGATCATTCAGTTGTGTATTGATATGTGAAAACGTGCTATGTTCATGTGTATGATTAAAATAATTATTATAAGCACGTTTTAGGCTTATTCTAAATGTTTTTGTTCAGTTTTTTCTTTCAAAAGTGCTTGGCTGTTAGAAAATGCTGTTCAGAAAATGAGAAATTAAAGATTAAAAATCGTAACGTAATTTTACAATTCTATTTGAAATTACCGCTGTAAATGTACAAGTGTTTAGTTAAAGAGGGGCAGAAAATATAAGACTGTTCTTGTAATGTGGTCAATTTGCCTACATGTAAAAGCAGATTTAATGTAGTTTTTCTGTCTTTTATCTTATGAATGAAAAAATTTTTTTAAAAATAAACTAAAATTATATTAATTCACATTTCCAGCCATGAAATGAAATCCAGCTGGACATTGTTCATCTAACTGAATGCTATGTACCTGTGGGAAACCTTCCTCCGAAAAAAATGTTAAAGAGCTCTTCGGGAGAGATATCAGCCTCAAAATCTCTGTGGAAGTTTCGGTAGTGTCCATGACGGGCATGGCTGGAGTGTTGGGGTGCACTCGTAGCTGTGGATTGATCTCCATATTGATCGTACTGCTGCCTCTTCTCTGGGTTGCTCAGTACTGCGTATGCATTGCCTATTGCTGTCGAGGGAGGATAGAAAAAAATGTGATCATGGCAAACAAAGCATATTTCAGATCCAAACTTCACAGATATTTGTTTCAGGCAGAATAGCAGTTATTTTTAAAATCACACACCATACACCATATTTCAGCCTGTGTTCAATTGCTTTATAATGTAAAATTTCACTGCCGAGAGAAATTCATCATATTTTTGGTAAACCCTGGGTTACATTGTTGACACACTTAAAACCTTTTTAAGTGTGATTATGCACTATAATGTGTCCTGATGCAAAATTTCAACCAACTAAAAACATTTCTGCTGAAAAAAAATGTCATTTCTTATTTCCTTAGGGCTGAGCACCGAGATCAGGGATGAGAGCGACCGCTGCTGCTGACAAACAATTATGTCGTACTCGGAGAAATGTTCATCGAAAGTCTTGACCTTATATGTGCAAATGTTGTCACGCAACTAGTTATAGACATAACAAATTAAGAAGAAATTAAAACAGGTTGTAGAAATCCACTTGACTTTTGCCAGAATGAATATAAAGATAGCTTTGCAGCACCTGGAGGGTCCAAATTCAAAATTTATGAACTATTAGGGTCCAAATACACAAATAAATTAACCAAAGACTAATAAAAGTGGGTTTAGCAAAATATGACCCCTTTTAAATCGTAAAGAGATTTTATGGACAACCTGTATACACTGCAGTGGATATAAAAATGTAGAATCATCAAAGGTTTGCCTAGAAACCAAATCCTTTACCTTTGAATGCATCAGTTGCTCCTGGGGCAAAATTCTTGTCAGGGTGAAACTTAAGGGCTAACTTCCTATACGCCTTCTTCAGATCTTCCTCACTGGCATTTTTGGAAACACCAAGTATGTCATAGAAGTCCTTGCAATTCTTTATCCTGAAATATCAAACCACAATAAGATCAGACATTTAGAGTAGAAGAAAAGTGCACTTTCCAGGCCTAACAAGAGTAAATATAGAGGACTCCACTTCCTAAGCATGTTATCATGTAAATCTACATTCATCAAGAACAGTCTAACAGCAAATGTTGCATTTTTGTTTTAAGGTGCCATAAGGTTTTTTTGGGTTTTTTTTTTTAACGTTACAAAGACCATAGACATTAATTTCTCATTCTAAGGATTAAGGTACAGCTGAAAAATGCAGAATTTATGCAAACAATATTAACAGATCATTACACAGACCAAAATGGGATGTATTTAGAGTCACTGGTGTTTGTGCTAATATGTCCTGAACTCTACACTGAACCTCTGGTGATTCTTAAATGTTTGTGCTACTTTGTATGATGGGAAAAGAGGCTACACTACTGATGATACTGATGTTCCTCTGTAGAAGCTATTTGGTTCTGTTTTTGTATATTTTTAATACCTTGTACCTATTTCCTGCCTTTTCTGGTATGATTTAAATAAGATGTCTTAAAACATAAACATAAATGAACATTACAATGCTGCAAAAACACAGAATGCAAAAGTGGGCCTGGGTGATTAAACAGTACTGTAAGTGCAAATGTGAATGAGAAAGATGAGGGTTTGTTTGGGTTTTTTTTGCATTAACTCTGTCTTATTGCACATTTTTAGTTTTTAATTTCATTTTTATTTCAAATCGGCCAACTGGCAGTCAACAAAGATATATGTAAAAAAAATCTGACCAGCACCAGATAAATTATTAAACACAGTCTCGGTTCGATGTGGAAAAATAACAGCACCAACCAGGCTCATCTATTGGAAAGTACAAAACGCATCTGAAAATAGAGGAGTCAGTGTGTACCTGTGAACACCTTGGCGTTGCTCCTCTGTGTAGCTCTTTTTATCGTCACCACCTGCGTTAGTTGCTTCATTGTTTCCAAAGTCCTCATCTCTCCAGCCTGACGGTGGGGGGACATGGTTTGCTTCTGGAGCTGAACTTCCTCCATTTCTGAGTATGGCATCTATCAGCACTGCAAGAACACAACACCATATGTTAGCTAATAATTCAGGTTGAACAAGGTGCATATTTTCCATACTGTACATTTCTGCTGCCGAAGGATATGTTTTGTGTTGGACACCAGTGGCATACAGAGACAAGATTTAACATTAACCAGCGTCAGATGAATTACTAAACACAACCTTTGTTAAATATTGAAAACAGATTTTAAGACTATTAAGGATAATAGTGGAAAATAAATAAAACTATCATCATTGAGGTTGGTACGGATGTTAGGATACCTTCACAGTCAATATGCTTTTAGAAGTTCCATGTTTCAGACTGAAATCTAAAGGGGATTGTGCTTTTTCTGTTCTAGCTCCAACACTGAGGAACAACCTCCCCCTCAATATCAGGTCAGAAGAGACAGTGGCTCATTTTAAAAAGCCTTTTAATATGCACTTGTACAGATTTGCATGATTATTTTATCACGTTCCTTTTTACCCTATTTCTTGGCTTTGTTTTATCTTTGCCGTTTTAGTGCATTTTATCTTGTTTTAATTGCTTAGAATTAGCTGTACTTATTTTGTGTAGCATTTTATTCCATAAAGCACCTTGTAACTAATTTTAAAAAGGCACTATAGAAAGAGAGAATATTATAATCATTATTATTACTATAATCTTCATTAGTACCAAGGTACTAAATGGGACTGAGGTCAGTAAAGTACTCCATAATGGTAGAAACCATTCATTTATGAACTTCTGATCATTGCTCAGGGATTAAATCAGAAGCAGACAAAGGCTTACAGACTGCTGTGACACCATAACATATTGCCGGTAATACACATGACTTATAATTGTGGAATTAATAGTGAAAGGTACATGTCTTCAAGTAAAATATCCCCAGAACCTTTGAGTGTAAGTGACTAACAAAGAAAAAGTCTGTCAAAAATGCGGGTTAACTGCACTTTCCAAGATACATTGAATGTGTTTTTTGTTTTTTTGTTTTTTTTACTGGGAGATAAGAAACATGGCCAATTCCATGGACGTATGCCAGATTTAGCCATACAGGCAAATTTTCACACTGATTCTTGAATTCTGAGAATTAATGAGAGAGTTGATATTATGCAAAAAAAAACTTTTTTAAAGTTTGTCTCAAAGCTACTAGACCTACTTCAAAACACTGCCTGCACATTACAGTACATTCCCTTTTCAGGTTCTTTCTAGTGTGTGAGGTTTATAAATCTATTGTATAAATGTACATGAAACCAACATGTCTCATAGTAACACTTTATCATATACATTGAAAACATCAGCTAACCAGCACTTTTGTCATTTGTTTTCCGATTCCTTTGTTCCTTTGTTTTCCTAAGTATGTAAAACTTCGCACATTTAATCTCCGGGGCGAATAACTTCTAAAAAAGTGTAGACCACAGTAATAATAGTAGTAATGATGATGATGATGATGATGATAAAGAGGTGTATTTGCAGGCTTGTATTTTTTCTCAGACATTTCAGTCACATTGCAAACCAAACATACTCTGTTTGCTTACACAGCAGAAAAAGCTCATCAGTCTGGTTTTATTGTAAGAAATTCCCAAATAAAGAATGCATAACTAA
>JAPTYQ010000007.1:18465811-18479903 GCA_029814465.1 Ostorhinchus cyanosoma
TCAGTCATTTTTCATATTTTTCTAGAGGAAACTTTATAAATCTGTTGTATAAATGCACATAATCCAATATAAATGTGCCTACACAGGAGATATACATCAGATTTTTTTGTAATGGTTCCCAGTTAAAGAATGCATGATAATTATTACAGAGGTTTGGGTCACTTCTTTCTCAGGCACACACCATCATGACTACAGTGTTCAATATATACTGAAGTAGGTGAAAATGTGTTTAACAGTTAGTTAATTTGTCATCGATGTAATGTATTCTGTTACAAATTCACAGATGTACCAACCTGAGGTAAATCATTGTCAGGATGTGGGATTTCAGAATGAAGTGAGTCTAACTTCCAAAGTAAGTAAAACACTATGCCCTTTTTGTTCATGCATATTTTATTCAAGAGTAAAAAAATGTGATTTGTCCCATAGGGCATGCTTACAATGTGTGTATCATTTAGGAAGTCAAATGCCAAAACATACTGTATTTCCAGAGATAATAAAAAATGTTGCAAGATAAAGTCCATTATATTTGTTTGTTGAAATATGCATGTAGACCATACAAGAACCAGAAACCGAGGAAGAAAAATAACCATAAGCTAAACTGTAACAATAATAATATCAGCAGTAAATATAATCAGAGTACAATGTTTCCTGTTAAACTTAAGTGTGACACATGATTTTCATTGTGTCCAATTCATTTACATCTGAAAACCATGCTATCATGCTTTGGCAGCCTGAAAGTTGCTTTTCACTGAGATTATATTCATTCACACTATTGAACATTTTCTGTACATCAGTACAACAGAAAAAACACAAGGCTTCACACCTTAGAAGGGCACCTCTGCATAACAATAAATCAATATAAAATTAAAAACAGTGGTAATAAATAACAGAATGAAAAAATGGACAAAAACGATCAAAGGAAGCCTATTTATAAAAATTTATAAAACAAGACAAATAAAACTACAAATATATTTCAAAAAGAAAATAATTCAAGTTTACTATTTGAAACACAACTATCACAATTATAATCTCACATAACAATTAGGAACTTAATTGCATGCATTGATGCGTTCCATACCATAGATGCTGTGTTAAAAATCACTGTTTTTATCCATCCTTGATTCACGTACCATTATGATTAAATAGAAAGATGAAATATGAAGTAGAAAAAATAATATATGAAAGGAAATTCTAGAAATTTACATGGTAATATGCTTTTCGGAGCATTAGGGGTTTAAGAAATGCCAAATGATTAAAATTCCATCTTTTAAACAGGACAAAATAATTTCTGTTGTCATTGTTCCTCTTTTTTTTTTTCTTTCAGGTAAAAAAGACTCCTTCAGTTCAACAAAGCATTTTCAGATAAAAATGAACTTTTCATTTAAAATTTTTTTTATTTAATATTTGGCCTGTTTCACTGCTGAACTCTACTATAAGATTAGAAAGAAAAAGATATGACGGTTGTTTCCCACAGCAGTACATAATTAAGTCAATTACTAACAGTTTTGATTAAATTTCTTCTTCTCTGCATTCCCAAATTTGTAGAATTTCCTTCTTACTCTGATAAAGTACTTTGTGTAGATCTTAAGCATGAAATTTCATTGATTTTGCAGCATAGCAAAATGTGCAAAACTCAAAGGGTGGTAATGTTCTGTATACTTGTGTGATTGCGCATAGTTTTTTGTATTTCTCTTTAGCAACAAGCAAGTGAGAAATAATCAGGTAGTGTGTGACAGCAGGGTTGGCCCCAAAGTTCAAAATCACTTCATCTTCTCCTCTGTCGTCCAAAAACTGGTGTCAATGTCATTTTGCTTGCCAGGCGTCCCGGTGCAGAAAAATAAGTACCATTCCAGAGTGAGTGTTGGACATGTGTGAGGTATAGCTCAATCAAACACAGAGTTAAATATAGGAATAAAATAACTTTGAGGATGTTTTTACTCAAATATAGGCTCCTCCTCTCAGATTCACTTAACATGGAAGCTGATGAGAAGTTTCAGTCTTGTAATGCCTGTTTTTAAGGGGATAGTTTTATGATTTAAAAATAATCCGTGATGATATGATGGATATATCTACAGAAAACAGTGGAAGAACATTTCCTCTGTGCTCTTTTCTTCCCTTCCCCTAACTTTCCTCATCCCCTCCAAGTGACTACCAGCTAGGAGATGACTGATACTGAGGGAAGTGAAGAAAAGAGCAACACCGGAAAGTTCTGAGCAAACGTGAGCACTTGTGAGCATCCTGAACGCTTTCCCCTTACAGAATGATGGCATCTTACTACAAGGTAAATCAATAAATAAAGTCCAGTGGTAAGATTGCACTGCAAGTTTAAGAGGTACATGTAAGTTTTTTTTTTTGCTTCCATTCTTTTTGCACTCTCTCACAAAGCATTTTAAATTGTTAATACTAGCAAAACATATCGGTAAACAAGATTATTTTCCGTATGAAGTGAATTTGTAAGTGATTCTTAATAAACACTTTATAAAACAGTAAAATGATTTGTGTGGTATGGATACTGCAATTATAACTTCTCTCTGGCTCATCTGATGATGAAGGAGCAGACGTTTGTCAGCGTTCAGAACTGCACAACTCCAGCCAATTCAGTCTTTAATTGAACTGTGAAAAAGAACAAAAGGCAGGAACAACTTTCCGCCAAGCTGCAGCCTGCTGTCTTCTCCTTATCCCTGCCCAATGCTGTGAACCCCTGCCCCCCCCTCCCCAACTGTGCAATGACATACTGTCATGAAATAAATGACCTTATCGCCCGTTTTAGATTTGCTGCAGATTTCATGTTCTGTCTGTGGGCCTGTTTTATTTCTATGTTCGGAAGCCTGAATTCCCGATTTGGCAATGTCTTGCTGCACAGCGCAACAGCAGCACGGTTCTGAGGCTACGACAGCACATCACTGGATGTTGCTGTTGTCATCCGTGCCATTTGCCTCGGACATATTCATCTTTCCCATGGAGTGACCCACGTGGTTCACCCCGTCCTTTCGAGGTGGCATGCGTTCGTTGATGCGGTCCAGACCCTTCGCCTCCTCAAAGCTGCTTATCTTGTGTTGGGGGGAAAACCCACGGATAGCTGTAGATAAGACAAAGAACCACATATAGAAGAATCAGAGTCCGTTTCAAACTATTTTCAGATTATTTCACTTTGTGTCATTTCCCATGTGTCATATATAAAACAAATAAACATATGAATTTACATAAAGCTTTAAAACATCGCATTTTCGCTCGTATTGAAGATACAGTATGTGTGATTGAATGTATTCATAAAACAAAGGATGATGTAATCAACATGAGGAAGTATAAGCTGTTGAGATTTGATACTTCCTTCCAAAATGCTCGCTGTAACAATCACTGATCCACACAAACATAAACAAACAGGTTCCCTCAGTCAATATCTCTGTACACAAAATCCTTCTGAAGCCTTTTTCTCTGGAAAATTCTCTCTCTGCAATATGTCCTATCCCCGTATCCGAGTTCAACTAAAAATACATCAAATTAAAAAAGAAAAATGTACACAAAATCCCTGTAAAGCCTTTGTTTCTGAATAACCCAAGAAACACATATGGTGACAAAATTGCAGCCAAAAAGTAATTGTGAAAGAACTTATATTGCTTAGGAAACAGGAAAAAAAAAGTCCAATTCTGTTGAAAGATATAGACTCAGATTCTAAAGCAATCTGTGTGCTGATGGTGTAATTTGCTGTATCATCGCTGTTTAGTGAGTTAAGATAAGCTCAGACATATCACAAAAGAACTGAGGCTTCAGGATGCATATTTTATGTTGATTCTCTGGTTTGTTTCTTGTTCTTATGCATGCAGTGCATTTTAGAACCAGATGGAGGCCATTTACGAGCCAAACCCCGAACAATGGGATATTTTAATCATGCATCTCTAAGCAGTACTTGACTTTGCAGTGTTTTATTTATCATGAACATGTCTTGATGGCACGGAGAGCTGCTCCGTTTTTGTTTTTCTCTTTTTTTTTCCTAGGTGGAAATGGTGCATTCTCACTGTGGCTTACATTTGTTATGGAGGACAGACTGCCACTCCACTGATTCGAATGGAAGCACCTGCCACTTCTTTTCACATTTCCAAGGGGATAAAAAGAGCATAAACTGCACAAAGATCCATGTAATCTCTTTTTAGCTGCCAAACCCAGTACAGACACCTCATCTGAACAGCTGGAGTTATGCAGCGACAAGTACACGAACCTTCCCTGAGTTTCCAAACCTGCATATACTGCCGACAGGATTCAATAGAGCATCTCTGGATCCTGAATGCAGGCGGTTTTTGAAAGACACTCACTATCAACCCCCTAAATATAGGTAACATTATATACTTAGCACCATTAAAAATGCACAGGTCAGAATAATATGTATATTTGGAGATGTAGTTATTGAACTGGTTTGGGGTTACCTTCCTATTAAAGAGGGAAGCATTGGTCATTAAAGAATGAACTGTGGACAAATTGTGATCAACTTAACACGTTTATTCAGTCACTGAGAAATTGAAAGCGTCATCATTTATTATGGGGTGTGTCCACCTCTGGCTTCCAAACCAGCAGTGCAGCTACAACACATGGAACTAAGTCTGATGAGGGATCCGACGACTGATTGGACCGCGATGACAGCGAAGACTGCGAACGACTTCACCACGGCTCAGACCTGCGCGTAACATGCCACTGGAACATTCTCTCTGTTGTATCGTAAGTTGTTGTATTTTGAGCTGGTAAAAGCATTTCGACGTTTTCTTTGCTGCCTTTATATCAGTCATTGATCACACCTAAAGTTACCAATCAAGACTCTGTGCAAGAGATTCGACTCAATGTCCGACATTAAGGGATTAGACCAAACGTTGACATCGTGCGCGTGGGGAATGAAAAAAAAATACAAACTGTGTTACTCATCTCAAGAGCAACATATACAAAACAGGCACCTGAGCAAATTATTTTCTGTAAATTACACCACATGTTTGGACTGTGCGTTTTTAATGGCGCTAAGTATATATTTACTAAAATCTTTCTAGCATTACGCTTAGCATCCCTGTGTATGAATAATAATTAACTAGTAGTTTTAAACAATTGAATACATATAGAAAAAAAATCATGAAATAAAATAAAACAAACCAGTAATTGCAGAAAACAGGTGTTTAAAGTAGCTACGTGGTGTCGAAAAATAAATCCAAGGCTTATTTGTGGATGAGAAGATTCTAAGGCATAGTGTTATTTTTGATCAGCTGAGATTTTGTTGGTACAATAATGACCTTAACATTGTATTCAGTGAGTGTGGAGTGTTGAGACACTGCATTCATCCATTTGGGATTTTTTTTGTTTTTTTTGTAGTCAAAAGGTGTGTTCTGGTATGTGACATCCATAGTTTGTAATACTGATCCTACATATAACCCCTGATTTTAAGAGTTTTAAACACTTTCACCTCAAAATGACAGGATGAGATAGAGGGATGCAGACATGCTTCCATACTTTCATGCAAAAATCAATGCACTCTCATTCTCATAAGTAAATTTAAAGGGTTACGGTTTGGGACAGGCTAGCCGCCGCTGATTCAATGATTCTGCAATACTTTAATATGTGTAACTAATGCGCCCAATTATGCTTTATAAAAAATGTTTCTGGTTAATTCTGTGGAAATGTTACTATTTCAGTATTATTTTTTTTATACATGTATTTTTCTACATTTATTGAACACAAAGGAATATTATTATTATTATTATTATTATCCATCTTCATCATTTAACCACTTTAATTAATTGCAAATCTCAATAATTGATATTAAAGGCTTTTTATATTGTCTTTTAGAAATCACAGGAGTTTTAATCATTATATCCAAGGCTATATACACAGACTATATTAAACCAATCCATATTGTCTAAATGATGCTGTGTCTCTGAAATTGTAATGTGATTTTGATTATTGTTATTGCAAAGTAAAGCGCCACTTATAAAAAGCATTAAACCTTCCCGCGCAGTGCGACTTGATGGACTTGTTGTTGTGTGAAGCTGTTTTGTGCATGGACTCGGCACCGTTGGGAGGAACCTTTACAGTGATATGTTGAGAGGGGTGGGAAAGGATGCACATGTTTACCTTCTCTGTCCTCATCATGCGGCTCGATGGCTTCAATGGCCTCAATGGTGGCTGAGGGGGAGGAGGGGAGCAGGTTACTCATGAACAAGCCATGCAAATGTAGAATGCAGCCCCAAAGAAAAAAGGCAGCTCAGGTTAGGGTTTGGCCAGATGAGCTATTGTATATGTGTTCACTGGTAAATGCAGTCAGAGTCAGAGGAGCGTCATGCATGAATACTGGCTTGGGGATTAGTCAGTCAGTCTCGGGTCAGAAAATCCATATGAAAAATAACAGAAATACATCCATTTAAAGAGAGGAGGAGATATAGAAACTGAAAAAGCATTAGGTCGTTTGCAAACTATGGCCAATTTAGAAGACAGAAATGACTTCAATTCGTCTTGAACTAGATGTCTTTGCAGTTTCAGAGACATCTTCATCATCTATGTGCCTTTATTTGACAGATGATGGTAGAGAGGAGACAGCAAACAGGGATAGGGAGATGTTGAACTGCATGCAATGAAGATGATTCAGACCAGACTCAAACTGGAAACACCGTGTGGTTCACAGATGGCACACATAACCACCCTACACCGCCACAACTGAGCCTCCTGTGTCGATCTTGATGTCTTAAACGAAACATAATATGATGACATATATCCAGGCAGTCATCATTTTTAATTCTGGCATGATTTCTTTGGTAAATAGTGACATAATAAGCCACTATTTACTAAAGAAATCAGTAATTAAAGAACTTTATTGGTTCTGCTTAATAAAAAAAGTCCCTTTCGTTCTATGGCTGAAACTTTAAATAGTGCAGAAACAGCCTGCTATTCATAGCAACAGTCTAATAGCATTAGATACTATACTACTGTACTACACATATGTCTATGTCTAAGGCTAAAGAAAGCCCCAATTATCCTACGCAGCTATGTATCAAAAGATGCTCTTGCTTTTGCTAATGTCAGCACAGCAATAACGCAGAACATTAGGGTCTCACCCGGGGTTTGTTTCACTTAAACTGCTTTATTTTAGTATTAGATTGGAGACGATTAAAGCATAAATGCAGTAATTGAATATAACCACTGTAATCCCTATATAAAAATGTTTGATTTTTACTGTACAAGTACAAAAGTGCGTTCTCATACAGCGCAGTTGGCTTTGTATCACACATAACCTCTGCAATCTTTATATAACATAGCCTTATGTAAAAAACATCACTTAAAGAGGCTAAAAACACTGGTTCACTGATCTGACTGCATAAAAGGCAGTGAGATAACAACAGAGATATTTAGAAGAAGACAGAGACAGGAGTAAAGAAAGGACTGAGAACAGTGGTGAGAAAATGGACCAAAAAAAGATGGAATAACAGATAAAGAAAAGGCTGATACTGCTGAGCCTTGTACTCACCGCTCTGCAGTGTCTGTCTGCCTCCTGAGAGAACCCCACTCGGCAGCATGCCAGTGGGCGTCAGGCCCTTAAGCGTCAACACATTTTCACTCTCCTCTCTGTAGGAGACACAAAGCCACACAGGTCAGAAAGCTCCACTGAACCCTGATCAAGCTGAGAAAAACTTCACGCCCCCACTTTAACAACAGTCTATATGCATGTAGTCTGTGCATACCTAATAGATTCATACATGTGCATGCAGAAAAAAAAAAGATTCATACACTCATATAGAACATTTCTACACACAAACAAGCATGGACTACCTGAGAACTGAGAACATCTTGGCCATTTTCCCAATTGCACGGATCTTGTTCTTGATCACCTCCTTGCGTTGTGCAGCTGCATTGGCTGTAAATATACATACCGTCATGATACTGTACACTTCAGTGCTTAAACAGATGCTCTCCCGTGCAATTCGTAGCTGTATTTATAGATCTCTTTGACGCATAAACTGCTGTGAACATAAGTTTTGTTTTCTTGATTCATTACTATGAATACAGTACTGTCATAATAGTCCCATGACTAGCACGCAGCTCAAGTATGCAAATCTTATTCACTGTGAGACCTAGTTTAATTCATCAAGTCTGAAATGAACACATGATGCATCAATGATAAATATTTACAATGAATCATGACATTATGTTTTACAAGACGTCTTACCATCAAAGATCTCGTCTTCATCATTCATGAGCTCATCGTCAGAGCAGATGCTCAGCACATTCACCAGCATTTCTGTGACTAAGGTATAAAGATGCACCGAACACAGAGCCATAAGTAAAACAGAATTAGACTTTAAAGACACCTGATGCAGAACAGTAGATTGATTACCTTTTTCACCAACAAATGGCAGGGACCAGGTGAAAACATCCATGAAGTTGGGCAGCCAGTAGGGATGTGGTGAGCAGTTGAACTGTCGAATGTTCATGACGTTATTTTCATATTTGAGTACAGCAGCTGGAGGGAAGCAAAACACAGACAGAGGGTCATCACTAACACTGGAAACTCACAACAGAACTGTTTGGAGTTTCTCACTGACACACTATAAAAACATTTATTCATGAAGCAAATTTTGAGGTCTAAAAAGCAGATGTCTGTTCTGTTCAAATGAAGGAATTTGATATGAATAAGAATGAGGAAGAATAGCTTCTGCAGGGTGCAACTAAAGATGTTAGTATGTACAATGATGTCCTGCAGAAAGATAAGAGGTGTGAGAGCTGAACAGCAAATAATGAGAAAGGTATGAAAGTTAAAAACTATTTTAGCATGTTGCAAATATGTTATAGTAAGAAATATTTACAACTGATTAACTTAAAGTCTGATTTGAATGGCATTTTGTCAGTGATAATATGATATCTACAGTGAATGCATCCTCAACAGCAGCTTACTGCAGGTGTTTTTATGGTTACAGCAGCAGAATGCCTTAAACTCTAATTAATATTGAAATGTATTTTTATTTCCCTGTGTAGCCCAGTGTTCAGTAGCGCTCTCCAAAAGCATTAATGCTCATTATTCACTTTGTTATTTCTACAGCCTGGCTTGTACATGCAGTAGGTGTGAGATCAGAAACAATGCCGAAAGCCAGACAGTCAACCACTAGATGGCCTCGCTGAGGCCAGGGATTGCTGACACTGTTACATCAAGAGGGATAAAGCCACATGGAGATAGTCAGCCATGCCGACAGTCCCTCCCACGCTCCCCATATCCCATAGCCCATGGCAACCAAGACACAGATCTGAGAACACAAACAAACAGGGGCTCCCTGATGCATTCTCAATCCTGCTCACAAGCTAAATGCAGTTTTATTAATGCGCAGACTCAAGATTGTGCTGTAAAACCATTTTATTAGACTGACAGGAGAGCCCTTGGTAGTCGTTGTGAGCAGGACCACCTTGTTGTGAATTCTAAAATGCCAAATATACCATTAAACTCTAACAGAGATGTCTGGACTGTAAGTTTGTCAAAAACAGAGCTCCTTGTGACTTTTGTTTTGCTTATAGATGCAGTTTAAAGGCTAAACATCTGATTGTACCAGAGGCAGTTTACAACTATCAACTTTAACAGCATGAACCCCTGAAGAACAATGTAATTCCCTATATTTTAACATTTCATACACCTCAGTGCCAAACAAATGTTATTGCTGAACAAAACATACAGATACAGGTACAACAGTAACATGCATTATGAATAAACTGTGAAAGAACATCAACCTGGAAAAAAGATGGATATAAAATCTCCTAACCTTTGTTGTTGTAAACATCCAGGTAGTTTGGTGCTGAAAAGATGGTAATGAGGGATGGGAACCCAGTGGTCTGACTCTTGCGGTACATCCGATAGCTTCAAGGCAGTCCGAAGGAAACAAAGACAAACAGAAAACAGAGTTTATTCTCATCTCTGTAAATATGTGTGTGTGTTTTTGTGTGTAAATGTGCGTTACAGGCTATACCATACCCAGCATCTTGTGCTTCATGTGCTCGGATAATTGATAATAGGTTATTGCTCTGAAGGAACTCACATACAGCTGGATAACTGGAAAAAGGAGAAAAGGAAAATTGGTTTTAGAAAGACTTTACACAAAATGTTCAGTTCTGATAGTCTTGCTAAACTTCTTCCTTATTAAGGTGCAGCTCACTAATTTCACATACAGTTTCAGTCACGAGCAAATGCAATAATAAAGATTTATCATTCATAAATGCATTTATGAAAGTGCTGCTGAGGATGATGCAAGTGTGTGAAAAACCCATCCAACAGTTATCTGTTGCAGCACAAAAAACAAACGAACCTAGCGAGCTGCTGTCAGAGCTTCCTGCCCGCCAGCTCTACCCCGACTGAAAGTCTGCCTTAAAGGAAATGAAGCCATGTGCTACTACAGTCACACATTACATGTTAGGAAAGCTCCAATGCAAAACTAGTACAGACTCTGCAATAAGGACAAGTACGGGCTGCACGTCAGTGGCAAGAGCCAACTCTGATCACACCATTTGAAGGCAGAAAAAAAAATCCTTCTGGGGGTTGTTTTGTGTCTGCATTTGTCAAGACTTTAATCTGTTCATTTACAAAAGATGTACAAACGGGCTGCATGGGTTTTGTGTTGACTGTTCCTGTGTTCAGTTCAACTAAATTGGAACAGAGAGACACACGTTCTTGTCTGTTCTTCTGTTCTCGTGAAACGTCATCAGTCGTAGCCCAAGTACCATTTCAAGTTCGCATAAACCAAGAACGCATGGAATACCCAGATATTGTTCTTGTCTGCTGGCTTAAACCAAGAATGCACTGGTTGGTGACTGGTGTAGACCTGGCTGGAAAATAATTCCCATCATGCAGTTCAGAACCGACAGAATGTATTACAGTTTTGAAAAATATACAAAATGTATAAATGTCATGTAAATACTACAGTAATACAAATGTATTGAAGTCAAATCGAGTGACATTGTAGCGATTAGAGGGAAATAGATTAGCCTCCTGAGACCCAGGAAAGTACAAGCTTTGGCTTTTTGAATGAAAGAATTGCCTATATTTGAAACATCAGGATGTTTTCTAGATGCATTTTTTTCATTTTTGGATCAAATGTCATTTGTGGTGCAGTTTTGGGGGTTTTTTTTGTTTGTTTGTATGCAGCTGTGAAACTTTTGTCCTCATATGAAGACAGAAAACCCATATCTGGGTCTGAACAGGTTAAGGAGCAGATGGTAGAAATACAGCAGAAACAAGGAGGAAAGTTCACAAGTACCAGCCGTTCCAATTCCAGATAGACCTGTGTTCTAAGGAAGTCCGTTCTCTGGGACTGTTATTACCAAGACCGTACTCTACGTTCTTGATATTGAGAATCAGCTTGTAGTCAGGTCATTGAAACAACAACTTAATGTACTTCAGACGTTGCCTTTTCTAATCGACACTTGTTCTTTCTCTCATTGTTACAGGTTTAAAATGATCTTTAGTAAAAAAAAAGGTTTTTTGGTGGTGACATGAGTTCACTGTAAACTAGAAACCTACAGGACATGACGGTGATCAGCTTGTGTTAAGATGTTTATTAAAAGGATTCTGATTTGATGGTTTTTGTTATTATTCATGCTTTGTTAAGGTTGTTGAGTTGTAATTTTACACAAACAATAGTTTTAACCTCCAGAGACCTAAATAAGTGACAGCCACCAAAAGCATCTACTGATCTAAAAGGATCAATAACCATTTGGTTTTTGAACCACTGATCCTATCAATACATTTAAATAATTCACATAAAACAGAGTTTCTCCGTTTTTCAGCAACATTAGTGTGTTTTATTTGGATGTTGACAGGCTCTGCAGTGAACGTGGAAATGTCATCAGCTTTTGCAACACTGATTCACTGGTGGAACCAAAGGCGATTCAGAAGTGGACACAGACTTTTTTGTGCTGGATATTTTGCTGAAAAAGGTGCTTTTTCTTCAGGTTTCTCTATTTTGATCAAATAAACTCTCTTTACTTGAGGTTTTGTACATGATCAGTAAATGAAATATAGAAAAATTCATTAGGAAGTTGCCTCAAAAATAGTTCTTTAAAGGTGAAAAGACAACATTTTTTGCAAAAGACTGTACTTTATTTTTCATTAAATAGCACCTCACCTGGACTAAAATGCACCATATGACTGACTGGATTATAAATCCTGATTACATCTGCAACAACCTCTGTAATACAGCTTTCAATTAATCATTTCTCGAATTGTAATTAAAATTGTGATTTTGTTATGTCTCTGTTGGCTGCATGCCGGAGTCGTCCTCTATGTTGTTCTGACCAGATGGACAATGAGTTGTCCCATGGGGAGAGATGACAAAACCACATGACTTCCAATGTGACAGGGCAGACTGCACTACTGTGGATGAAATACGATCAAAATGAAATCGAAAACAGAAACGAACGCTCTGAAAAATTCAGACATGTGTCTCACAGAAGGGACGAGTGATTAGAATTGGGACACTTCCAGCTGCAGTGTGAAGAGCCGACCATTTAGCAGCTCTCTCCACAGCTGTTATGTAATACCTAGAAGGTTGTGTTATGTCACTCAGAAACTGTATCATCCCTTCCAACTGTGTCTCCTGGGTTAGAAAAAGCAGATAGATTGGACTTAGATTTTCTCTGTTAAAACACAGTCTTAGATCAGTTTTATCTCTGCAGTCCACATTTACACAAGTTTAAAACAAACCGTATTAATAACAACCTTTAACCATCTGCCACTTTCTTAAGGTTTATGAAGGAATTGTGATTCATCTGCCTCTGTTCAGTTGTAAATTAAGCTTATTTCTGTGTGCTCAGACTCTACATGGTTGAACTGAGTGATGAACTTACGCACAATGACACCAGCATCTGGAGTCTTTTAATCACTCTTATTGAAACATCTCTTGTAGGGCAAACACTGTAATGATTAATTTAAGTTGGACTGACATGCCTTTTCTGTCGATGACTAATCTGTTCCTGTTATTTCACAGTTATCCTATCCAGTTATGACATCTTAAAATCACAAGCAAGATTTTTCCAGGACATAAATATTCGCCAAAATGTAAAATATGCAGTTTTTGTCATGACTAATGACTTAACTCAGTAAACATAGATTTAATATTCTGTCAGGCTTGTTTTCACATAAGTCATTTGAGTTCCTCTTACATATACAGTAACATACATCACTTCCTCCCCTGAAACAATCCTCTGTTCCTCCATCTCCTTACAGTCACTGCTGTCCACAAACCCATCAAACTTTCAGAAGTGTTTCAAATATTTAAGTGCTCAAAGGTTTGTGCCAGAAGAAAAACAAGGAGACTGCTGTGCCCTGAGCACCTGGAGAAACTGTGCCATCCTTATATACAGTATCTAGGTCACATGGCAGTGATTCCCTAGGTGGCCAATATATAAATTACAGAAATAGCTGTGTTGCACACTAACATGAATATATTGTACATGTTTCTACTGTGGCTGACGGTGCACTCTGAAAAAGCATTATATAGAAACTGATTGGTATATTTTACAATATATTTAAATTAAACAGTGCAATTCTTGTAAAAAAAAAAAAAAAAAGGGCCATTTCTAGTTTTGCAGTTTCTTGCACAAAGCTGGCAATGTCGTCTACTAACATCTAAATACAAATATTCCAGCATAGACCATGTACTCATTTATTTTTCATCCATTACAACAGCGGACAACAATATTGATTACGTGGAGGGAACATAGTACAGACACATTGCTTGCCTGCGGCTCACATTCCTTCTCTCCCCTTTGTGAAAACACACAATTATGTGTCGGTGAGCCTGACAGCGAGAGCGAGCGAGAAATCTGACAAGTGAGTATGAGCGAGAGAGACAGAGAGGGATGGAAGTGCTGTGCTGTGAGTGTGAAATAAAAGTTTTGGGTTTTTTTGCCTTAGAAAATCCATCTGTGAAGCTTCGGGTCATCTTATTCCTATCACTCAATATTAGAAAAAATGGGAGTTTTCTGCAGTTTTCTGTTAAAGCTACGTAAGCACAGTCAGTTTTATTTTCTCATTATAACTGCACGATTAGATGATTTTTAATAATAATTCATAACGTTCAAAGGCAAAGGC
>JAPTYQ010000007.1:18502507-18513293 GCA_029814465.1 Ostorhinchus cyanosoma
CGTAGTTACTGTGGAAACACCGTCATCTTCTACAACATTGATTCACCAGTAAAACCCATGGAGTTGGATCAGTGACAATGAATGGAGACACTTGGTTTATGTTCAGTTAATAATATATTTTACCGAAAAAGCCACTTTTTCTTCAGTTTCCCTGTTTTTGATATAATAATAACCCTCAACTTTAACCTTTTATGAACATCTACATATTCTGTGAATTAAATAGAGGAAAATACATTATTTACACTGAAAAAAAAAAGCAAAATACAGAGGATAACATTAGAATACTTGGTGATAAATCATTAAAGAGAGGTTAAATCTGGAGAAAAATTACACAATTTTTTTCAACATACAATTTGACTGTAGTTATATTTACTTGTTTCCTTTAAAAAGACTGTAAAATGACACTGTTTCATAATACTGGGTGTGCATAACCATTTAACCGAGTCAGTAAGCTAGAGTTTAGCATTAGCATTAACTTGTGTTCCTGCAGCTCCGCCCCTTTTATGCAAATATTCTCACTTCTGGCTCCAAAAAGTCAAAATGCAAAAACTACTGACTTCAAAACAGCAGTTCTTCCATTCACTAATGATATGAAGGCTATGGTATTTAATTTATTCCATTGTTGAATAGGGCCCATAAAATTGAAAAAACTCAAGAATCATGGTCTAATTCTAAAATCCAGTACTACACACTTCACATACTTTGAACATTTCCAACATATAACCTGCTAAAACCGTAACTTTAACCCACATTCTTCAGAGGAATAAATCTGAATTATCTTATGACACATCTTCTTGCACATGTCTGTCATTTGTATCCAGCTTTGGTCAAATTGCGTTCATATTCCGAGCTGTGTGATTCATTTGTGTCTACTGTAAGGATTTGACTTGAAAAAAAAATTGGGGAACTAGGTAAAAGAAGCAGACAGTGAACTTGACTTGACTTTTCAGAAAAGGGGGGGGGGGGGCACAGGCACACGAGAGAAGCTTAGTGTGTGGATCTTTTCTAGTTTAGCTTCACTGGTCTTATTTCTGATGGAAGCCCTACATTAATATTCACTTTCCTCACTTTGATAGGCACATCCCAGCCCACAAATGGATAGTTATACTTAGATATTACAAGACATACAGACAGAGACATGTATACACGTCATATAAATAGCTCTTGAAAGGATGCTTTTCTGAATAAAAGCTTGATGAAATATCTATTTTTGTTGCGCTTTATACCACCAGTAAATGAAAATGAGTCCCTGATATGTGTCTAGATGTGCAGCTGAATTTTGTCGAATAAAAAAACAACAACCATTGTGGATTTAATTGTAATTAACATAATAACGTAAGTACAATATGTCACACGCACAGTAATGACCTTGAATTGGACCATATGGCAACATGTTTTCATTAGATATTTGGAAAATTGTACAGTCATTTCATGGCTGCCATAAAGTCCTCACATAGGGATAATAATAGAGACAATGGATCATTTATAGCATAAAACAGGTTCAACAATATGACAAAGTCTCACAATAATATATCAAAGAAAGTAATCTCATTTCACTTCACCGGAGTGGAACTGGTCTTTGTCAAAGAAGATTAAATGTGGATTTTTGATCATCTGTGTAAATAAAAGAGATACTTTCCAAAATTAAGGCTTAACATTTTAATAACTAACACTCATTTGATGTATATAGATCAAATAAATTAAAGTTGACTGTGTTTAGACTTTTTCTTTTTTAATTACTGTGTACCTTTGCCTTGAATTAAACAGGACAAAATACATGTCCTCTGCTTTTTGATGAATTTCAGATAACAATATGAACTATACATTAATTTGTGTGCCATTATGAAAATAAAACTTACTTATTTACAGATTAGATTCACTTGTATTTGCTTCTGTTACATGTATTGTGTTAAAGTCTCACAAAAAGTGTCAATGTACATTTCTAAGTTAAGTGGTGTTATCAATTTCTGATTTAATGTTATTATTTTTTGGGCAATATTGAATAGATATTGCTGAGGTGAAGGAGTCTAGATAGATTTAATCATTTGTTGTCACAACAACTTCACAACAACACATTAAAACCAGTTGCTGGGTGTGAATACTATGTTTGTATGTGTTTGTGTGGACGTTTGAAGGCCAGTCCCGCGCGTAATTACGCATTTCGCGGACCTTTGACCTAAGTATTTACTAAGTGAGTGTCATATTTATGAGAGCCAGAGCATATTTGTTTGCAGGGAGGTTGGTTGGCTACTGGCAGAGTTGGTTGAACACCCCCTCCTCTCCTCTCACTCTCTTTCTCTCTCTCTCTCCCTCTCTCTCTTCAGCTGCCGCGATATTTTCCAGCTCTGGAGCCTCAACCGCACAGCTCGATCGATTCGCATTGATTGTCCCTGACGAGCTGCTCCACTTTCTAGCCAATGTCAGCCAGTCTGCGATCGGGAAGGAGAGAAATGAAGGAAAATCTCTGCCGCCCTGGCGGTGTCATTTCCACACACTTGGGTTGGCCGCCTGCCAGCAGACAGGACAGTCGAAAGAGGTGGAGTGGACTCTGGGGCTGAACGAGAGGAGGAACAAAACCAGGAACGGGGTTGAAATCTGTCAGTCTTGCATGTGGATAACCTCTGTTCTCCATGTGAACTGATAAGGAGTGAGTTTACCGTGTGTATCTGCTGACAAATGAGCTTATTTTTGTGCGTAAAGGATGCGCAATGAAAAAGGAAGAGATTTATTTGGAATAGAAATCATATCGGTGACAGTTGTTTGATAACACAGACACAATTACGCATGCTCTAATGTTATTTTTTCCTATTTATTTTTATTATTTTTTTCAATTAAGGTCTCTATTTAACACAATGTTAGTTGTAATTTTTCTGTCTGAACCAATAGAAGTTTGAAAATATTGGATTGGCGCACATCTTTACTTTCACAACTTTTTGACTCTTCGTGGCTCTTTTATTTAAAATGAATTCACTGTTGTGGAAGTCACCGTGGAATATGTATTAAATGTCACAACAGCTCGGGACTTTGTTGTGAATCATCTCCTGCTCTCGTCCTGAGCCGCTCGGCCTCTCTCCGTTTATTATGGCCTCAGCTGAAGTGCGCGCACCGCAAAAGTCCAGTTCGGTTTTTCCGCGAAGCTCCAAAAATCTATGAAATGTGTTTGCATGTTCCTCTCTGCAAGCGGGGATGTAGAGGTGGGATTGCAAGGACCGAGAAAGCTGGGGGAACCCACGCGTTCAGCCTCTGAGAAAGTACGCTTTTTCCAAAATAACTGACGGTGAATCATTTTTTTCTTTTCTCATTTGTTATCAACAAGCGGCCACTCTGTAGGATTGTGTTGTCGGAGAATAAGCTTTTTTTCTACCCTTTTCTTTTTTGTCACCATTCTGCACGGCAGGCTGAGAGACGGACCGCTCGGACTGTGGGAGCCCTCCCCTCTGCTCGGATCTGCTTTGGTAGGTGCGAATAAAATGGACCCGTGTTTGCAAATATGCAGATACATGGAAGGGGAGGGAGGAGGGGTGGGATGGGGGGATCATACTTTGTTGAAGTCTGCTGAAAGTTGGGATGTCATCTTCATATAGGATCAAGTTATAGCCGGGTGAACCGGGGGGAATGGCTCTTCTGTGGATCCTCAAATGTGCGACTGCAGACCATATGCTGCCACCGCAGATAGGCTACCGTGCTTTAGATCACTGGGTCCAGACAAAAGACAGCTATTTTCCTCTGCTTATTCTGAAAATTCAACACCAGAAAGCTTTTAAAACCATCGGGTCTGGGGTACTTGGTGATGCTTTGGCACTGTGCTGGGATGAAGGGATATATATATATTTTTTATATCTGCTCTCTAAAAGAATCCTCTTTTTAAAATAATAATAATAATAATAATAAGGCTAGTACGGGTCGGCACAATATTGAACCTAAACCAAAACGGTTTAATCTAAATCAGCTGTTAATGATGTGCGCTCCAAACTTGACGCTGCCAGTTAATAAAATAAATTATATCCGCGCGTCACGGGTTTGACAGCACACACTTTTTGATCGCCTCCATGTGTAACTTGAACTTATTTCATTCCTCGTCAACGTTAACGTCCTTTTATCACATTCAAACCTTACATCAGACCAAACCAGACAATGGAAAATCGCCGTTTTCCACTTGCGTAAAAGAGAATTAGTGATGTGAGAAAGTCACTTCTTTTATTCTTAATGTCATATTCGGTTTATTTTTTCTTTGTCTTTTCCGAGCATGATTAGAGAGAAAGTTGTTGCTTTCATCCCTTCTCTCGGAGACACAGTCATCCCCCCTGCATCGAGATACCAATATCGCTTCCACGAGTGGTCCGTATGTTTGTGAATAATCTGAAGTCACAGTATGCACGGAGTGGTTGTTTTTCTCCTCTAACTTTATGTGTGCAAAGCCTAATTAGGGAGAATGAGACGCAGCAGGTTATGGACAATGGATGAAGCCTTGAGTCTAATTATTGTCTCCAGGCTTTTTAACTTCCTCTGCGTTTGTGCGTCTCGCATGTGTGGATGCGTGCGAGTCCCGTGCACACCGGTGCGTGTCCGTGTGCGCGCGTCAGTCGACAGGAGGTGGGAGGAATAGAGAATGTGAAGCTCACCGTAGACAAGTACAGAGTCCGCAGACAGCGCGTCTGGAGGGAAGAACACTGCATTTGCATTGGACTTCGCCTGAACCAATGCATTAAGCATTCTCGCGTCTCGGGAGGTGTAGTCAGCTCTCCAACTACCTCATAAATCTGCAGGAAGATTAGACAGACAGCGTTTCTCCCTCCGCCGTTAAAAAGCTGACTACCTGGCACCTGCGCATGTAGTGACGTCAGAGGCGGAAACTCATTCAAGAGTTGCTTTAGTGCGCGTGTGATTCACTCATGAACACACCTGACACACGCGTCCTGCCTCTGTGGTCAGGCACATCTATTATCTGCTCCCAGCTCATCTTCAGTGTGTGTTGATGTTGTAAACTGTTGATAAAAACAGTATTTCAGTTCTGTGTAGAGGTGGCTGATGGACAACTTGGACAAAGATCCATGTTTTCTACTTAAATATTCACATTTCAGCCCTGCACCAAAGATCATCTACTGCATCTGTGATTATTAGCTGAACCCATTTGTTGACAATTAAATGGTTTAGAGTAGCTTTAAAGAAAAAAGTCAGCGTTTTCACATTGTAGCCCAGGGGTGTCACACACACATTCCCCAGGCCAAACCCAGCCCTCCAAAGGGTTCGGTCTGGCCCACGGGATGAATTTGCAAAATGCAAAAAATTACACTCAAGGGTGTCACTGAGTCATGACATATTGTTTTGATCATAAAGTTAAACACAGTTTACTGTTCCAGATGAATGTTACTAAATGTTTTATGTCTTTGTTGATCCGTTGGGATCTGTAAGTTGTAATTCACATGTGTAAACAATAAGCTGAGGCCTAATATTTTTAAAATTGCACTTGGTTTTCTGAAGATATTTAATGGATGCTCAGGTTATTCCCTTTTTTTTGTTTGAGGATAGTGCATAGATATAAACAGTTTCATTCATTCAGCAATTTTACTTTTTTGTGCTAGAACATTGACTATATTTGGAATTCTCACAATTATAACTTATTATGCTTTTATTGTATGGGTCTGTTCTTGATATCAAATTGAACTGTTTGTGAACTCTGAACTAAAATGACTTTGACACTTATGTTTGACACAAATAAGCATTTATTTACTTTTCTATGATTCTAAACTGAAACATCTTTGGCTTTTAGATTAAACAAGTCATTTGAGGGTGTTTATCTTGTGCTTTTGGAAGCTCTCTGACATTTTTCACCATTTTTTGACATTTAGAACAAACAACTAATCAATAAATAAACAATGGAGATAATAATTAGTGACAGCCCCTGTGTATATTAAAGAAATCTTAATATTTTTTGAATATCCACAGGGCTGAAATACACAGATATACTATACTTTATTTAGGATCCATGGCACTGTTACTGTAGAACTGGTCTACCTAGAAGACAAAACAGCTGTAGATGAGCCAAAATACAAACCAAAATAAAGATAAGAGTGTTCAGTAGTTGTCACAAATTTCTAATACCATGTCATAAAACAGGTTAAAACAAACAATAGAGGTAGTGGCTATAAAATGAATAATAACACACAGGAGCATGAGCTAAATTTGTACCAAGATAATTATGAGATAATACACAATCAAACAAGTAATTAACGGAGCATTTACAAGTACATATTTCCAGTTACATAATCATATGTAACCAAAACATATTTCTTGTTTGTGGTTTCTTTTTAAAACTGATCTCAGTCAAAATCTAGGTTACATGCAGTGGTAGTTTTCTCCAAGTTAACACACTGGAGCTCATTCTCTGTTGTTTACGGTTGGAATTACATTCACATATTCTGATTTGATTATTCTCAGGCTTTAAAACAGTAGTGGGAAAGATAAACACACGATGGCCTTAATACATATATTCCTCCACTGCTCCATCACCTATTGATCAGTCATCCAACTCATCACCAATGAAAGAGTC
The DNA here is from genome assembly GCA_029814465.1 of Ostorhinchus cyanosoma. Taxonomy (NCBI): domain Eukaryota; kingdom Metazoa; phylum Chordata; class Actinopteri; order Kurtiformes; family Apogonidae; genus Ostorhinchus; species Ostorhinchus cyanosoma. The sequence goes on from JAPTYQ010000007.1 coordinate 18,509,058, forward strand.
AAACATCTGCTCGACTGAGTGAGGACTGTCGGGCATTTATACAGGCGCCGCTTTTCTTTTATTTTTCAATTGATTTAACTTAAACTATTGGTAAATGGTCATGAGCCTGAGAGAGAGATCTGTAGAAATGCTGCTGTCGGACAGATAAAGTTTGCACCTAATACAAGTTGAGAGCTGCATGTGAATGTTAAATGAGCTGCTCTGGCTCACACAAGTATCATAGTGCTGACAACATTCAGCCAGAAGCTCAGTGGCAGCGAGAAAGTACTCATGCTTTTTAGTGCTGTGAATGTACAATCCATTACTACTTAATTCAACAATGAACTTAGCTGAAATTTGGCCTAAATGCTTCACAAAAAGTGAAGAACAAGTGTTTGTAAAACCACTTTTCCACAGTGCCTGTGCAGTGGTTGCAACCTTTCCCTGTTTTATGTTGGTTTTTTTTTTTTTTTTTGGCCTCATCCATCCACCAAGTTGAATGAAAATTGGTGACAGTTTTTTTTTTTTTTTTGCATAATCCTGGTAGACAAACCACCAAACTAACAGATGCAGGCGATTGCGTCACCTCCTTGGTGGAGATAATACATTTGACTGATTGATAGAATGAACCTGCACCGCATTTATTTTGACTTTGAGATAATTTCACAGCGTTTTAAAGACATAACCTGCTTTGTCACGGGTAGACAGAATCATGCATTTGTCATGACATTGTTATGGTTTATGCAGCTAATTCACTGATAATGAATATAAGTGATTATGTCCAGGTCGTGCAGTCCCATTGAAAACCAAATAGAGCATTCTTCAGCTGAATGCTCCTCTCACAGTAAACATCAACACTGCTGAAGTGTCCTTGATCCACATGTTCGATACTAAAAAACTCACTGAACTCGCATGGACATCCAAGATTTTTTGTAAAGCATCAATACTGTATTCTGTAGTGCTGGAGTATCTGGATAAAAGTACATTTCAGGCTGTTTATAAGAAGCAGTACTTTAGTTGTTTAGAGAGATTTTTTTTCAGTATATAATCCTCTTTTTGCTACATTTACTCTCACTAATAAGGTATATATTTACTGAGTGAATTAAACATGTTAGTATTTATGGAACATGTGCTGAAAAACATTTAGAAATATGTGATCATCTGTAAAATATCACAGCTTTAAGATCATACCTGGGGATGTTTGATGCTTTGTCAAGAAATGAGCCGTTACACAAAACCGGCTCAAATGAACGGCATGTTGTGTCTTTTCTGAATGTACAGCTGCCTTAGTAATTGCATTAATACTGTGTCGTATCAGTTCTGCCTTATCAATAATTTGTCAGCAACACTGAATATATAATAAACCGCTAAAATATGTATCGAACGTAAGAGGAAACCCTTTACCCCGATGCAGCAATCAGAAAAGGAACAGAGGAGGTGACAGTTGCTGTAGTGTTTGTCCATAATGAAGTCTTCATGATGTCAGTCCTCTGAATAATAGCTGTTCCTGCTTAAGTTTTCAGTGTGTTCAAACAGGAGCTCACCAATTATTTTTATGGATGCTGTGATTGCAGGTTCACATCTTGCCTCTTTAGCCACACCCGTGCTCTACAGTCTCCTGCTGAGCACAGTGGTCGATCTGGAAAAAAAAAAAGAAAAAAAAAAAAAAAAAAAAAAAACAGAGAGAAAACAAGAAAAACTGTAGGATATCTTAGAAACAGCTGATATTTACAATCTGACACCTGATGTGCTTTAATATAGACAGGAATGTTAAGTCTGTTAGCGCGCTTTAAACAACAAAGTAGCGGAAATTACAGTGTTTTGTGGTATTGACACACAGTTAGGAGAGACAGGGTTGTGTTATAGACAGTTCACATGAGGACAAAAAGCTGGTGAGGGGATCAGGAGAGTCATGACGCTGATTAGCCAGAGGCTGTACTGTACGGCACATTTGGAGTTGATGGAGATGAAAAGAATGGAATTCAGATGTATACGACACACCGTGCAGGAAGGTGTGAGTGTGGGTGTTTGTGTAAGTGGCCCTGCTTTTATTTGCTGTGGCACGAAAGCCTGTTTAACAGTCTGAACACAGAATCAAAGAGACGGACGTCCAGAGTCTGGAGTTTTTGTCAGGTATCTCAAATTACAGTTGATGCATATAAATAAAAGAGCACTGAACAGATGGACATAGTAGAACGTCCTACTGCGAGACCACAAAATGTTATTACCTTCAACTCTTACTTACTTATACAGTGTAATTAGCTGCTTATCTGCTCATCCGTTCAAATGTCTCGTTTTAAATCGTCGCGTATTTGTTTCTTTAAATTGCCTTTCAAATATGATGCAACGCTGTCAAAAAGAGCTTCAAAGACTTCGAAATCAAAGCTCCGACTCATATCCTCATTGCACTAATGTTCTATACTGCGATACAAATGAAACCCACGCTTATTTGTGAAATCAATATTTTATTCAAGAAACCATAAATGTGTTGTTCCGATATCGTCATGCAGCAGGTGTTGCTTGGATTGACGCAAAGCAGAACTCATGAAAAGCACTGTGTCACATCACAATGATATCCACACTCGGAGAAAAAAAGAAAAAAAAAACAGCAGTGACAGTCCATATTTTAATTTCAAAGACTTTAAAACTGTCATGTCATCAGCCCGTTCGAGGCAGGGTATGATGTCCTGGATAAATTATAATGTTACAGCTGATCAGTGCTATTTTTGAAGCTGTTTTCATGAACTGTTATTGCCAAGTTTGTCACTTTGTAGATGACTTAGAAACCCATTTATTCTGGTTATATTGATAATGTGCCAGGTCATTAATTATGTAGAATACTTTTAACACATTTACTGCATTTAGAGCATTGATGAAACAGTTGCATCAGAGATATTCTCCCAGGCTGTGATAAATCAACACATAGTGTAGTGGGCCCGCACGATATGAGGAAAATCAGCTATGCGTGATAGCCTTCACTGCTGAGATGATGACATGTTTGCAATAAACAAACTAACTAATCTCACAATTACTGCTGTATTTACACTCAATTAATCCAAGTGTAGCTTGATAAAATGAGGAAAAGAGCACTTGTTTATTTCAAAGTGCTTAATTGATACTCAGAATACATATTATTGGAGGGTTTTTTTGACTTGAGAGCCATTTATGTGCGTCTTTGTAAAGTTTTGTGTGAGATTTTAATTTTCGCAGCTACTGAACATTGGTTTTCTGCTGTTAACCCATAAAGACGCAAAACATCCAAAACTATATACTGATCAAAAATGATTAAAAACTTCTGGTCCACTAACCCTATCGATACATGTAAATAATTTATGTAAAATGCAGTTTGTCTTCTTTTCATGGTCATCAGATAAGACCCATTTGGATGTCCAGAGGCTTCGTAGTTACCATGGAAACACCATAATCTTCTACAACATTGATTCACCAGTAAAACCCATGGAGTTGGATCGATGACGGTGCATGGACACACTTGTTTTTATGTTCAGTTATTGATATCTTAGCAGAAAAAGTCACTTTTTCTTGAGTTTTCTCTGTTTTTGATATAGTAACCCTCAACTTTACTCTGATATTTAATGAAAATCTACATGATCAGTAAATGAAAAATAGGAAAATACTTGATTTGAACTGAAAAAATGAAAATAAGGAAGATAATATTACAACCAATGGCGATAAATCACTTATATAGAGAAAAATGAATTTAGGAACTGCCACAAAAGTAGCACTGGGTCTTTATGGGTTAAATCAGTATTGATATCTCTTAAAAAAAAGCCATATTGGTCAGTTCCATATACAAATACCTGAGCTACCTGTATGTACCACTTTTATAAACGCACAGGTGTTGGAGCTCAAATATAACACTTAATTTCCCCTGTTTTGAGAATGTAAAATATTGAAGTACGCATAACTTAGAACGAACCTGACCCACTGTATCCTTTAAAACCACAAAACCCCCATGTATTACTCTGTGATGATTTGCAATACTGTTACGCACTCACCCACAGCTGAGAAGAGAGATGCAGTTAGTGTTGAGATGCTTTTGGGAAACCGGACCCTGGTCAGTGCTGTAGTGGGAGAAACTGAAACTATGGGGCTGAGGGGCTGTGGAGCTGGCTCTGGTTCGCTGGCGCCACATCCCCCTGAGCTGGTGAGAATGTGGGGGCTGTGCTCTTGCCTTTGAAGCTTTACCTCCCACTAATTCTGGCCTTCCAATTTCCACACACTGCACAGACCCCCCCC